>WURT03138147.1:0-11303 GCA_009936505.3 Holothuria glaberrima | reverse complement strand
TGAAATCAAAACCTCACATTTGATAAAAGTCCTAGAGGTAATCAACGACGCTGATCACAGTTCCGAAGTCAGTTTCCCCTTATCTTGGTCGTAGTGGGATATACGGGTCGCCAAAGGGCCCATTTTTAGTTCCATTATCCCTAAGTTAGAGCAGATTTTGGGCAGGGGGAATTCTGATGCTGACATACATTCACTCCTTTATGAAATTGTCCGTATCAGGTATTAAGGCTGTGTCCTTAAATGTCCTTGTAAGGATCACAGATACAATTAAGCGAGATATTACTGATGGAAAACGTTTTTAATGCAACCGTTTCATTACGATTCTAGATTTGTGTTCTTAACAAACCAAAAATGGTAACAGTGCCAGAGATGAATTATCTAAGAACAGTGTCGCAGGCCTTTGCAGACGCCGGGTATGGTGTAGGCCGGTGTTTATAATATGACGGCGTTATTGTGTTGGTATGGAATCTAATTCTCAACAGTCTTCTTACCTAAGGAAATTTTAAACACATGAACTTCTTGAGGTTTGAGGTTTAAAGATGACGAGACCAGTTTTAAAAACATACTTTTGTGCAGTTTTAGGCTAGTAACTCTTTACATGGCATTTCTACTTTAAAACTCCGTGAGCATAACACAGATACATTTATCTCATGTTGCTTAACGTGTTCACACATCAACGTCTTACTTTTTATCGTGGCATTTCATGTTTAATGCAAGACTGACCTTACTTGACATTAGACCTCACCAAAAACAATAGATAATCTAATAAATAACAAAATAAACTATGTGCTCTTCATATTTTGACCTCTCCTGACACCGCATGACCAGTAACTAGAACCAAGTGGGATTGATTACATAATGTGGGTCATATTTGAACCAGGCATGATACCTGTGATTGTAAATCTCCTTTACATACTGAGTTTACGAGCACTTTATAAGACTTTCATTATGAAACCCCAATTAACTCTAAACGCTTAACCAGCTTAACCTTCTTGAGATATTTCATACAACATTTTTCTCCTTTTGACCTCCAGGCTCGCGACCCGAAATGATCGTTGACCTCCACCAAAATGAGAGAATCATCATGAACTGAATATGGGCCATCAACAAATTCAAGAATGGCATTAGTCACAACTACCCTCCTTGAGATTGTCACAGTGGGATTGACTTCTAAAGTGTAGGCAACGGCCTATATAAGGACGGTTTACGATTATTGCATCCCATTCCAGGGATATTCAGGTATTATGGCAAGTGACAATATGTTAAGAAGTTTGCCAAGTAGTCTCGAAAATTGAAAAATTGAGAGTGGTATATTTTAATTCAAGTTACTGCTTACAAAAATGGAAACAGTGAGTATTTTTTAGGAAAGCAGTACATTATTTTAAGTCCATGACACTGAGGGTTCGTTTAATATATATATATATATATATATAATCAGATGCTCGTGAGGAACAAGGAAGCTTCAGACTGAAGCAGCGGCTTTAATACCTAAGAAAAGGAAGGAAAAAAGGAAACTATGTCTCAGCTGGACTAGACATATGGAGAACAGATGAATTAGTTAACTGTAGAAATGTAAGCTTGGAAACCTGAGTTGGACTCAGAAGTTAAGGAAAAGAAAGGGTGCTATATGGAGATGAAAGGACTTAGATCTTGTACATAAAAGAAAAGAAATACATTTTTTTTTATTTCAAATCAAGATCGGTTGTATATGATCGTTATTCTGAAAATTCTCTGGAATTCTTGACAGAATCATCTGTATACAAACAAGTGTCTTTAACACATATACACACATGCATCCGCACACACGCACACCATCCCGCATTGAATAGAACCGTTTAACGTTCAACAAGGAATAACAAAGCCTTTTCTAAGATTTTATTTTCCTCAAGCTATACGCTCATCACAGACCGAAGTCTCATTAGTCTGTCAAAGTGAAGCCCAATCCAGACTTAGTTTTACAAGAAGGACTGTAAATAGCAAAATATACCCGATTTGTGTAACATCTAATCATAGAAACTGTTAAGTTACATTACAAAAGATGATAAACTAAGTACTAGTAATCAGATGAAACATTCCGAATTGGTTACCGTACATTCACAATACATGTAATAAATTTTTTAAAGTGATCTTTTTATTGTCTTTAAGCGTTGAAATTTTACCCCTTTGTTTACAATTCTTTTGGGGACAAGAAATGGAATTGTTTGCTTACACTTATTTAAAAAAATGAACAAAGAAGTACCTGATTTGGGGGTGTATTAAGTGAGCTTACATAAAGGTGTGTGAAGATGAAAAGGAATATAATTTATAACGCGAGGAGATATTCACCACAAATTTTCCCTATTTCATTTTTTACTTTTTTATATCTAGAGACATATTCAGTCTATTATATAAATTTAACATGACGTATATTGCCATATTAGTTTCAAGACTGAGGGTAAAACCAACAAGCAAAAGTCGTTTGAATGTCTGTCTGTTGAATTAAACAGACAGACATATCAAAAACGATTACTTACAAGAAAATTTCCTATACTAATTTACTTCAGACATCTAGTATGTATAGCATAAATATGCTATTATGCTTATAAAATGTACTTCATAGTGGATAGAAAGAAAATACCAAAAATCCTATTTTGCCTTTCCTCTTTTTCTTCTTTAAGAAGAAAAATGTGCTTTTTATTGTAAGCTTGTCCCCCCTTTTTTTACGTGATCGTGAAATTGTTTGCTCCTGCAGCTATACGTTTTTAAAGTTTTAAAAGACCACTTTAGTTTCAGGAAATTGTTTAAAGATTTAGCCTTCAAATGAAAAAGGATAGAGCATTTCTTCGTAGCTGCAAGGAATTTCAATCAGGAATCTTAAATAAATACAATTCTTTTGATACTGCATTGACGTAAATGCAACAAATGTCGCATAGTCGTTGAAATATTTTAGGTCCACTGTTCTACATAAAACACGACTTTTCTTTAGAGTTTATTATTCACTTTTCAAGCTCTTCCTCATTTTCACAGGCCTCTGTTTGCACAAATGGAAGATTCTAGTTGATTATTAAAGAATTTAGGGAAGACATTAAAATAATCACTAAAGAATCTTAATTGTCCAATTTAATACCTTCAAAAAACTTCAAAAATTAACTTCCATGCACTTACCACACTCTGGGACGTATACCCACCACTTGCCTGGGTTGCCTCTCCTTTGTCTACACAGCCTTGCAAATGCGTCTATGTTCCTACACAAATGTACAATTGATAAGTTGGTGAAGCAAACGTCGTAAACGCAATCATCAAAAAATTGTGTAGAATTCGCGAAGTCTCTGCACCCATCGAGAAGACCTATTGTGAAATAATGATATACAATCAAAAACTTCAATTGATAAAGTTTATCATGTTGTGAAATTAAGTGCAAATGTTTGGAATGATTGCGCAAGAACATTAGGAATGCAACAGGAAGTCTTTAAAGTACTCTGCCTAGTTTCCTTCCCGCTGAGCCCTTAAATCCCTGATCAGTTCTGCATATGTTTATGTGATGAGAAAAAATTTAATGAGAAGAAATTGTTCAAACTAACCGAATTTGTCTATTATCACCGAGCATATATCTTTTGCTTTTCGATGTAGGTAGGAGCCATCAGGACAGATTTCAAATCGCTCTGGTGGGGGGCATCTTGGATCTCCCGTCTGCCATGCGTTACCAAATTCATTCACATCATGTGTCTGATAAGTTGCAAGAAAACAAACTTGGTGCAATTGTTTTTTCAGTTGCTTGTAAATGCAATAATACTTGAAACTATTCAGTTACAAATAGTATTAATATGTCTTTAAATAGTCAGAATGGATACTAGAAGCATTGAGTTGCTATTTGTCAAATAGTAACTCCTCGCTCGAAGTGAAGTTTCCGGAAATAGAAGATTTGTTGTTAGTCCATACAGCTCGTCGGAACACACAAAAAAAATCAATAAGTAAAAAATATACTAATCAACGATTATGTCCAAATACTTGTATTTCGGAAGTGCACATATTTCATTTTTCATAAGACCAAACTTCTAAATTGGTCATTCAAGTTTTTTCTAAGGTGAGAATATCGTACATGCACGTCACTGAAAAAGTAGACAATATTTGGGCCATATATAAAGTTCAAATTTACAAGGACTGTCTGTATTTCTCAAGATCAAAGTCGTATAGGGGCATATTTTCGATGATCAAAATATTTGTACTGAAATTCATAAGATGATATTGTAGTGAATTTAAAAATATGAAGGATCAAAGTTCTAGAACTGTGGCTTTTTGAAGTAATTTAAAAGTTCTTTGCTTACATATGATGGTGATGTTCTGGATAGATTAGGCAAAGTTAACTTATCCAGCCCATCTTGGACCAGTGTTATAAATCCTTGTATGGGTTAAAGTCATGTTTCTGCCTTTTTCAATGGGTACCACAAGAGGACTCAATCATACAAAGTCTTTACCACAGTGTTAGCCAAAGTGAAGATTATCATTACAAATTTTGAAAAATTCACCTCAATTGTATGTATACTACTATTTTGTTTTTTCAAGCACATTTTTTTTTGCTGAGTTGTGCTATAGCATATGGGTTTCTTCAAGTGTCATTTTGGTCTGAAGGTTATCGTTTCACACATTTCCTGACTGGACGAACTTTTCACAGTAGCTTTGGAAAAAGGATACTAAATCACTCGCATTCCTTTCAAAGGTGATTAAACAACCATCTCGTTGATCTTATTCAAGGTGAAAATTTAAGTTGATTGTAGAAAAAATTTCAGTTTGTCCCTTAGGCTACCGGACAAACTTTCCATGTTGGTTTTTCCTTGACCGAGTTTTCTACAGAGTAAAACGTTATAATAAATTAACAAAAGTTGTAAGTAACGTCATTTTCTTGTGATTTGGTTAGAATCTTTTAAAACTTACAATTTCTCCATTTGGAAGAAGAAAATCATCTTTTCTTGTATATGTTGCTGTCCCACATAGTCCACAGGTACGATTTGTAAAATTACGTGGTAGCGTAACGAACAAGTCCGCGTAGTTAAGACTGTCCGACGACTCGAAGGTAGACTCCACGAATAATCCAAAATCAGTTTCTAAAGTCTGAACCAAAGAACAAAGTTTGGCTTTCTTAGTACACAAGTATGTGACATTATTTGCAAACATGTTTTTATGTGTTTGTCTCCTATTGTGTGTACCAGAATTTTTGACACGAGTCGATGACTTGCGACTCGAGTCCCATTTTTCTTACTTGTGACTTGATTTTGACTTGAAGGGAACTTGACTTGCGACTAGATTTGATCTGAGGAATTTGAAAAATGAATGACTCGTGACTTGACTTGACTTGCAGAGAAATGACTTGTGACTTGACTTGACTTGAACAAATTTGACTCGTCGACATTGGAAATCATTATAATTTTTAAGCTTTATTAATTATTCATACTCTTATGCAAAATCTTTCCGCTATTTACGCCCGAAATTGAAGATCTGCATCCTTTGCAACATCGTACCGTAGTATATCGATAGCTCACATAACCTGTGCGTGTACACTTATTATGCCATATTCAATTCCGTGGAAAACAGAGTGACAATGCAAAGGTGCAGATTCCATAATGCATGCAGTTACATTATAGAAGACATTACGCATAATGCTGCCTACGCCTTTACCCACACCCACAGGAATAAACACTACTGTGTACAACTGTACATAGTCCCTGTTTTGTTTGTCCACCAAACGTCATTGTGAAGACTGAAGAAGGCTTTCTATTAGTTGCTTAAGTAAAATCCTGATGTCAATCAACTGAATGCGTAAAGCACTCTTGTGGTATATGTGATCGTGGATGTGACAGTAGTTTCTTCTCGTGTGCACATCTTTATAGGAAAGGTAGACTCTGTTGCTTCACGTTGCTATCCTTGGTTGCACTCCAACCGGGATTGGTGTGATGTACGTCAATGTCAAGCATGGCCGTATTTATCCAGTAATCGAGGCAACCTGTAGGTTACGGGTCTCCCGATATTTTCATTTTTAGGGGGCCCGGGAAATTTCCATGAACGAGTTACCTTTATAGCTTAGCTTTCACATCTGCTTCTGAGTTAAAGCAGAAACCCTAACATATCTTACTACCAAAATATAGACACTGCAGCACTCACCAGTCTTGGTTTTCTAATCTGTAACGGTACGTGGGAGAAAATTTCGTGAATTTTAGTTACTGATAGTATGTACCAAAGAAGCTGCTCTGAGGCATGTCATGTGGATTATGACGCATGGTGTACTTGCACAGTTAAAAAAAATCGCTTTTCGTGTACAGCAAATTTGCTGTCAACTGGGTTTCATACAAGAACAACAAGCAAAAGTCTATGCACAGTACTACCCTGTATTTTTACAGCGCCGCATTTCTGTTCGTTTACAAAAAAAAAATTGCTGTCAATTGGGTTTCATAAAAGAACAACAAGCACTTGTCTATGTACAGGATGCTCCATTTCAGGTATGGGACCAGGCTGTATTTTAACAGAACTGCACAGTACTTTTCAAGGTATCACATGCATACCTACAGAAACACCTGTTTCCATACAGGGCAGGTTGTTCTGCAACCGCCTCACTCTGTATTTGTACACGTTTCACCAGCTTGTATACAGCAAAGATTCAGTTTTTATAGGGGGTATAAGTTGTATGTGTCCAGTCACCTGGTTGTGCTTGTACAGAAACGTTTGTGGAGTTAACATGACTTGTCCATAGTTTAGCATAACATGTCTTAATGTCGACAAAATATTGTTGTTTCTATATGCATATTTGTTTTGCTGCGACCACACATTAAAGCATGGTAAATTATGGTTTACCGTAGTAAATTTACAATTTACACCGCATGGTATATATGCAGTAAATTTACCTCGGCTCTACATACCATAGTATTTCTACCACTACTTACATGGGTCGATTGTAAGGCCTACTCTCTGACTTAAAAGAAAACTTAGAATAATTTTTAAGCATGTTTGCAGAGAAGAGAAGCCACTCTCGAGAGAGAGAGGTTGGCGGCCTGAAAGAGAGCCTTTGGTTTGTATAGCCTATCCGGATTTTCTTCAACGCCTCTACCGTGTACGGGTATTTTCTTGGGGTTTCCGGCGCAGCAACCTTTCTTCCTTCTTGGCCGATGACCTAGCCGAAGAAGTTTGTCCGACAGCTTCCAGCTTCAAAGTTGATTCTTAGTACAATTTTGCACTGCCTTCCTTTTCAAGGAAGCTTTGTCGTTGCTTTTGGTCTGGCAGGATATTTCCTGACACCAGACTCTGCAAAGCCCCGTTACCGCTTGAAGAATTGCCGAGTTCATGACTCAGAGAGTTCCTCAGAGCAGTTGAGGAAGTCTGGGTGGGCTTCTGTAAATTCTGTCCTTTTTTTTAAAAGGTTGTTCTCAGAACACAAGTTATTTTCTCTTCTTCAAAGTGTGGAGTCTTTAAGCGAGGCGGGTAGGCTGGATACAGGCATACGTTACGCCATCCATCACCGGACAATCGATATTTTGAGACTGAACAGAATGGCGCTGTATATATATATATATATATATATGCACACCTAGACATGAAAGAGAATACCACAAAACGAGTGCTGATTGGACAAACGTTGAAAGCGGCAATTCAAGCCTGAGAGTTCTCAAACACATTTGTGTTAGTTTGCAGTTCTTTTTGACTGTTTTTAGGTGTTTAGAGACCTGCTTTTGTTGGATGCAAGGATTTACCAGTATTTTCTTTCGGTATACGTCAGAGATTCCGTCCGGAATTCTCAGTGTTTCTAACATATGTCTCTTTAATGATCATTAAAAATATTTTTGACACTGAATAATGAAAGCAGACTCAACAGTAGCACAATATAGTATACAAATTATCGCGTCCTTCTCTGTGGAACATGCTTTGTAAGCTTATGTGATTTTTAATAACAAAAATACCACACGTATTACAATTCATGATCATGGTATAATGTATAAATTACGACAATAAATTTATAGAAAATGTACTTATAGGGCCTACCCCTTTCTTACAATGGCCTCGAACCCGGCCGAGAATTATACTGTGAACCTTTAATTAGCTACAAGACATAGCGAGGCTCGATCTATTATCCTGCTGTATTGGCCTCAGTATACTAGCCAGCAAGGTAACAAAGACTAAACAGGGATTAGCATCAAGCCAATTTGATTTTTACTTGGGGTAATGCTTAAACAAAAGTCTCAGTTGATGACTATTCTTTGATTACAAAATCCAAAAGATGGAGAGCACCTCATAATACACAGCATGCACAGAGTGTTTTGATTACACGTTAGGGCCTTGTATAGTCACCACGATATGGCCTTAAGCTAGTATCTCACGCCGAAGACAAATTCGCACGCTTATTTCTGCGACTATTGCGTTTTTGAACGCAAAATAGTCTGAAAAATAGACGTGCGAATTTGTCTTCGTAAGTAAAGGTACAATCTCAAGCAGCCAAATTCGCACATTTATTTTAGCGACTATTGCATTTTGAAAAACGCAATAGTCGCAAAAATAAACGTTCGAATGAGTGTGTATTATGTGAAGATAGGAATGCCAAGGCTGCGCCAAACAGTCGCAAAATATTAGCACTAACTATGTTTTAAACTATCGCTGATTTCGAGAAAAACAAGTACCTATCCGGCCCAGGAAGAATTCTCAAAAAACTTGCGACGTTAGTGTTACATTAATGAGACTGTGTTGCTAACACTTCGCTTTCATTTGGCGTTCAGCTTCCGCAATATAGTCGCTGAAAAATTTTGAACATGTTCAAAATTGCTAGCGATCCTTTGGCGACGCCTGCGAATTCAGACGACAGTTTTGCTACTGTTTTACTAATATTTGACGAATTGGAGAACTTCGGTTGGAAACCGTACGCAAGTGGAATTTGTCTTCTTAAGACAGCTGCTTTAAGCAATAACTATGTTTGGGTCTGCACAAAGGAGAAGCTAAAGACAGTTATGGGCGGGGCTGGAACTAACTTAGTTGGGAGAATTGGAACTAATTCCCCGTTAAGCCAAAATATATAGGCACGGTGGCAACGCGTAGGACGTCTGACGTCAGTGCAAAGTGTTAAATTCAGCCAGGTTGTCTAGTCAGGGTCCGCACCCTGCCGGCTGCCGCGAGGGAGCGTACGTGCAACGTTTGGTCAGTTTTCACTTTTCCTTATCTCCCAGACTCCCACAAGATCATGGAGTAAAAAGCGTAGCCCTCGGAGCCGTGCCTATCTGTTTTGTGTCGATTTAAGCGGAAGGTGACCTTGTAACACCCCACAAATTAACTTAACACGGAACGATGCACTGTGTCAGCGTTCGCCCTTTTCTTAACTCCTGTTTGGGCCGCACTTGTGCCTATAGGCCTATGCATTGAAGACAGTCGTCGATTGGCAAATAAATAGCTTTAGGCTATCCTAAATTTCGTCACTATGGCATTCTTACTGTAAATATCTAAATGTTCAGCCTTCGAAAAGGTTGTTGGCATTACAGTTAACTGAAACTCAGTTCTATTCCTGCTAGAACAAAACCTACATCGAAATGAATGCACCAGTCTAAGCACGGTACAAATCTAATGTCGTTTGTAGACCAGTTAAATGCATTATCTCCCATTGAACACAGCTGTCCATCTCTCAGATACCCTACAGCTTCCCGGAGGCTCAGCCCCATGAACCCTCCACCAGAACGTCCTGCTCCTAAGATCCAAATGGGCCCTTCACCGCCAGGGGAAATCGCTTCATTCTTTGGCACCTTTTTGTCATTTCGACCCAAGTTAATACTAGTATATACTACCCTCATCATCATACAAATCGTTGGCTATAGTATGCCACTACTGCTGCGTCCAAAAAGTTAGTTTGTGGCAAATAAAAACTGAGAAACATGAAAGAAAAAAATAACACTAATCCAACGGTCCCGCATATGTCTGTGCTTAATTTAATCCTAACAAAGTGCTCAAACAATTGATTTACAATGCATTCAACGGAGTATTTTCGTCGTATTTACCAGCACGAACGAGTCTATAATAGCTGCAGCCTTATGTAATTATGTAACCGAAACCCACAATAATTTTTCTCGCATGGTTCTGTATGGTATATAAAATTGATGGAGGAACATAAATTTAGCCATGGGCCACAAACGCCTACACTTTGATTTTTTTTTCTAAGGTCCACAAGCATATGATGTATGTTTAAACACGAACCGTTTTGCGGGGGACATAAAATTATTATAATGAAGTGCCCAAAAGTTTCTTCAACCTATAGTTCGATGGCAACCTTGTTCCCAGATAGAATTCACCTGTTTCGAGACTATACTATAGTGCTGCATATTTACGGTAACTATGGTACTGTCATCCTCGACATAAAACTATTGAAATTTTACAATTTCTTTGTAACAAATGTTCCTGTTACAAGTTTGTCTTAACATGAAGATTTGTTTTTGAACAGAAAATCTATATATATTCTGCAAACATAAAATTCTGTTTATGGATAGTAATTTTTTTAGAAGTAAAATTACTGTAAAATTACAACCGTTGCTGGTATGGTATGCTTCGGCTACAAGTTTGTGTCTCTACAGAAAGCAACTGAAATGTTTTGAACGGACATTCAATGACAATTGAAATAAAAAACATACATGAATGTAACTGTACAAAAATTCACTTATAATGTGAAATAAAGTTATTGAAAATGTACAATTTTTCTAAAATAATATGCAGTCTTTTTAAGTTTGTTTTTTAACAGAAAATTCCTGTTTTTTAACTGAAGTTGCCTGACATTACATGAAACATCCATCTTTTGTAGAAGCACAACAATTTCCCTGTAAAAAGACACTAATTTATAGTAATTTTACAATTATTTTTAATAGTTTGCCGCAGGGTTTAAAATTGAAATAATACTGGGACGCGGCTATAGATGCATGTCCTGGAGGTTTCGAACGTTTTCATATTTGCTGTACCATTGACATTGTTTCAACTAACAGGATCTCATCGCGTTATTTTTGAGGCCTCCTTAGCAAAATACTCAGAAGGCGATCATTACCTGCACTAAAGCATGCGGATTCATTTCCGACAATAAAGGAGATACTTTTAGCCCGAAATTTTCGAAGCGCTACTCGCTATCCTATGGTTGCCCTTCAGTTAGGTCAGTGTTTCTCAGTCAGGTCACAGAAGCCTTGTGGTCAACGGAGAAGGAAGAATGGGGATGGGTGTTGTTGTGTAAAGCAGGGGTGGGGAACCTCTGGCCCGCGGCCCGTATGCGGCCTGCGAGACAATTTCACCCGGCCCGCGAGGTAATTCATAAATATAAATTCAGAATT
>WURT03138125.1:0-11303 GCA_009936505.3 Holothuria glaberrima | reverse complement strand
TTAAAAACATCCAAACTTGTCAGGAATTCAAGCGATGTACCATAGCCCGGAACTGTGCTAGCCTATAACAAAGAGTTAGGTTGAATAAATACAATTTTTAAACCGAAGTAGAAAAAAGAATGAAAACAACTCAATGTTTTTAAAGACCTTGCACGTTTATCAAATTTTCCCCAGTTAAGTCCAAAAACTTTGCAATGTCTTTGTTTTGCAGGAACGATAAAAAACACACATAAGTGCAGAGATGACAAATTTATAATCCTAACATTTACTATATAAATTTTCAAATCCATGGAGCTATGTGGCGGTTGACTTATCTTAGTGCTAATGGATGGGACGAAAGAGCAACTACGTACTATGAGTTGTCAATAGATAAACATTAAAAAATTTAAATTTGACACTCAGTTTATTACTAGGGCTACGGGAAATAACCCGCACATTCAATGCAACTGAAGACGCCTAAGTTTTACTTCATTATTTCAATTGGCCCATAAACGTTACTTTTAATGAAAAGAGTCAGAAAAAATGTTATAAATACAACAAATGAAGACTGAACCAGCACGTTTTATCAAAAACTCTTTTTAAGATCATTGTTCCAAACAAAACGCAAATGATAGGAACTTTTGCCACCTATATGCGAACTTCGGTCGATTCCTATAACGATTCATGAAACATGTACAAAAGTCTATGATGGAAACACAATTGAGTTTAGTATACATCCCCAAATCTCCAATTGTGTCCTTGAGGTTAATTTCAAATGTTTGATACCTGACTGCATCAGTGTATGGCAATTATAAGCGAACTAGTATTTCGAATAATTAAATTTACTTCAGGTCTTAGAGGGTAGATGCTTTACGAAGCTAAGCGACCGCTAATGTGAAAGAAACCTGAATGTCTTATGGATTACATCTTTACGTCGGGTGGCTAATCAGCTCAACAATTAATGTCAAAATTGGTTTCTTTTGAAAAGGCAGTTCGGAAAGAAAAATCGTAGCTTGCTCTTGGATGAAAATCACACCTTACTTTGACCCAGCCGAGAATAGATCCTCAAACCTTACGGCTGCTGAGTGTCATCTCTTTAAATGGCACCGCGTATAACAATTGGTCATAGCATTCGTAACTTACAATGTAGAAGTAACATGACATTGCATTACTAATTACGATAAATATAAAGACTAGCTGAGTTTTGGTATTAATAAATTGACATGTACTCACAAGATACGATAGAGGGAAGTCAGGATGTTGCAGACACCAAGTAGATTCCGTTGCTGTCAAAGCAAAGATGCGTCGGTTGTGTATGTTTCCCATTCCACTTTTGTATCAACAGACATCATCATGTTAGCCTGGGAGGTTTTAAGGAATATGGAAAGTTGTGATTATTGCTTGCATTTTATTCTTCCAGGTACAGGCATCGTTTCAATATCCTGTTTGACTAAATCTACGAACTCTGAATCTATAAGCGACAGTTTTTTCTCACTGATCTCGGGGTGAGGGGGTGGGTTGGGAGCTAGTGGCCTCGGACAAACAGACAAATTTATCCTTATGACCAGTGGTAGAATAGCTACTCAAGAATTTGACATGTGCTAGAAGGAAGTTGCCTTCCATTTGTGAGAATATTTTTTATAATTATACCTCTCCAGAACAAGTCCTTCCTATCCGTAATCTTTTGATGTACTGACCATTCTTTGCCACTTTCAGGGGAGAAGGCAATTGGCCCCAGCCGTGCCCTTACGACGAACTACTTATGTACGAAATTTTGGTTTTTTAGTAAGCATGCCATCTTTTACTTCTAATGTAAATGATAGAGGAAACACAAGGGTTTGCTAAAATACATTTTTTGATAAAAAGGGATACTTGACTAGGGAAAATTTCTTTTGAAACTTTTTGAAAAGGTTTTAAGACGTTTACACATGTACAGCAGGTAACTGGTAACAAGTGTCAACATTTTCAAGAATATTTCAATAGGTATTGACCTATTAATTTCATAGGTTTTAGAGGACATGGCTTTGTTTCTTGATGGCAAATGGAAAATGATACTTTCAAACTGTTGTAATATCGACAGGTTTCAACGGAAATTTTTCCGAAGATGGGAAGTCTTCCAAAAATTTGAAAGGCAAGGTCGTTTCAACATTCTCATTTCAGTTGGGTAGTAGAGAAAAAGGCAGGAAATTGTAGCTCTTCAAAAAGGACACCATAAATCACAGCACAATCGCCGACTTAAATTAAAAGGCACGAGGCACGAGATTTCCCCTTGCCTTTTGGGAAATTTTTGTTCATTTCAGACGGCTCAAATGCAAAATTTTGCAAAGGTTTGAACTATTTTTATGTTGAAAACTTCTCGAAATTAAGTTAATTGTTCTCAGTTAAGCCTTGGATGTGGAAAGGTTGTATGGTCAAAGTGAAGGAGTGAAAACTCCCCCTTTAGAAATGTCTATTTTTGTAAGTTTGCTCAGAATGATGATAAATGGTGCCCACTTTGGCAAAGCTTTGATGCATACGCATTTTCATCATTTATTTTTATTTTGACTGTGGAATGGCACCTCTGCAAAGTTGGTAGGTAACATGAGACCGGCCTAGAGAAGCTTTGGCTAAGTTACAAAATAGCGATACTCAGGCAAGTAGTCAACAGGTGAAGGGAGGGGAGAAGGGAGGATTTTCCCTCCCTCAGAAAGGTTTCAAGTTGCCATTGACTTAATACATTTTTACAGATTCCCCCCCCCCCTGCAAAAGTTTCCGCTCTCCCTGGAAGCCATTTCGCTTCCCTTTAGTGATCTGTCTGGCTACGGGCCTGGCCATACTGACATAAGATATGAGACTTCAGACCATCCGCGTACAATGGGGAGTGAGCAAATGAGAGTAGGGTAACCAAATGGGGTGGACTAAGAACTATGTGAATGTATTATCTACCGATGGTGGATGCATTCGATATGTGCTTTGAAAATGCTTTGAAAACTATATCAAAACCAATGCATACTTCCAATCTTTCAGAGCATGCTACAATCTGACAAATGTTACCGTAGATTCCTATGATGTTAGCTTGCTTCGGGATCCCCTCTTCGGGCGTGGTTCTGACATAGGTTAGAAATGTACCTCTAAGTATGGAAAATGTTTGACCAGTATAATATTCGATGGTAATATTGCCATAATAATGGTCATAAGAAACAGAGAGCTAAACACGACAAATGTGTGCCGGCGTCTTCCCGTTAATACGTTTTCTGTCACAGAGTTGAGTGCAGACTCTGCACCGAGATAGTTTCAATTCCCCCCCCCCCCCTAAAAAAAAAAAAAACAAAGTGTCTGCCAAATTAGAATGCAAGCTTACTGCTTGCTAATTCGTTAATTAAAGGTTTTAATTTTCATTAAATATGTCTCAAGTTCTCAATAGTAGAGGAACGTGAAAAGAGAGCTGATGTATTCCATTCTAACAATGTTGCGCCCCTTTTAATCACGTCTATGTATTCGAACAGTTGGCCTTTTAAAGCCCTAAGCGATGAATATTGCGCGTAAATTTGAAACAGTACTGGTAATAAGTACAGCAATGACATTAAAAGCAAAAACGAAAACCGTTGGAGATTGCGGAGGATTTTGGAAATTTTTGTTACTTTGCAAAATAATTTTTATAGAAATTGATTAAAATAAATCCATCACTCAGTCATAAACACACGTCACCTTACCCCCTGCATAGTTCCATAGCTTAAACAAAAATCAGAAATTCTCCGAAATCGATTAGGGGAACGCGACTGCACCCACCCCGAACCTGTGCAAGGCTAAGTACGATATCATGTGCTCTTGTCAGCCGGGCGTCTCTAATCATCCTAGAAGGCTTGTATGGCAAAATGTGATTAATTTCCCTACATCGAAGAAGGCTTCACTTGTTAACAAAACTTAATATGTTACTCCTGCTCATCAATTTATATACCAGCCTTTTTTAGTCCTAAGAACTTAATCGTATTCGACAACAAAAACGTTTCAAAGTTGGAATAAGGACCGAAATTCTTACTTGTATTTAAAGCTTCGTCACTAAATTGAAGTCACTGTCGTCTTACTCTTTCGAGTTTGATCTCTTGAAATTGTGCTAGGTTACTTACTCAGCACGCTGTCCGTTCATGCTGTAGACCTTGTTTAGTAATATCTAGCCCACAATTGGGCGTTTTGTTTCGTGTACCTTGTTTGCATACGGTGGCATATAGTTATGCAGTGGTGTAGTGTGTATTGGGGGTAATTGCAGTGACAAAGCTTGTAGTAAAAATCCTTGAATTTTAATTTAATTTTGGTTTGACGCGGTTTCCATTCGTTGTACAATTCAAAAATGTATCGTGTTGAGCGTGTGTTGATCAGTGACTGAAATTGCTATTCCTGTAAATTTTTCTTCAATATACTTGTAGAAATAAAATTCAATCCAATTGCTGGGTGGTTTCACCTAACAATGCGTTTGCGACGTTTATCTAGGCTCGCTCTTTCTAGAGCTCTATTGATTGAAAAAGAATCATCCAACTTTTTTAGTTTTAGAAAAAGTCCCTCTATCTCCGCCCGATTATCTGTACCGCCGCGTTTTGAGAAAACTGATCTAGAATTTACTGGCCACTAGCATCCCTGCATCTGTTTTAGGGTGCAGTTTTATGCCTTGTTTGTTTGGGACCCTAAATGTTTCTCCTACACCCCCAAATTTATGTATGAAAAAAATCGAAATGATGATACTAGTGACTAACAAATGCGACATCCAAAATTATAGGCAGGGATGGAGCAAGGGAACATGAACCCAGCGGTAAAGGCTTGTGCCCCTCTTAGAAAAAAACTGTAGTTTCTTTGAGGAACCTATAGCAAGTACTTTTTAAAGTAATTTTGGGCGGATTTCGGGCTCGTAAAATTTCCGTCTCACCCATCCTTTCGGCAACCCGTTACCTATGTCGAGGTCTCGGATTTCCCCTTCCCCCGGGGGAGCTTGGCACTCTGTTGAGCATGTCCTTTTGTGAACCGTAATTGTAGATACAAATTTTTGGTTAGAAGCACGAATTCCCATGATAGAGGGCTTCTAGAAAGCAATTTTTTCTGTCCTCAGCTTGAACATGGCAGGGCTGAGGTCGGGTTGTTCTTTAAAGCTCTGTAAAAATACAAAGAGCAGGTTCCATTTTCTAAGTATGAGATCCTCATGTGCGGCCCTCAGCCTCAGCCCAGTCTATGCATTTCACTTAGCACTAACCCTCCGAAAGTTTGAGATTCACTGATAGAGGTGCCTACCACCAAATATATCATTATTTGCACGTCCATAGATCTGTAGACTAGAATCATTGCTCAGTCTTTCAACTATTTTCGTATTTTGCAGCCCTCCTCCAGTTGTCAACATTTGGAAGGATCTTTTAAGAGATGATTTCGACTTCGAACAGAAGATTTTACCCAACCCTTCAAAAGTGTCTACGTGGAATGCGTTTTTAAACAACTAAGTTTTGATTTCTCTTTTTTTTTTCTTCCCCTTTCCTCTCTATTCCTCCTTTCCTTCTTTTCCCACAGCGGGGAGGGGGTAGACCCTCTAAATCCAAACCTGAGCGACATCTTACAAATCTTCCATCATATACCAGGCTTACACGTTTCTCCCATTCCTTTTCGGAGCAAAAGAAGTGTGTATTAAAGGCAAACAGAGGACTGATTCTGCTTGAAGTTACCAGGTACGTTACAAAAATATTGTTCCATGATTACGAGGAGCCAAGATCTAAATATGATTTACCTTACACGTATCCTTCATTACGTTTCTGAATAAAAGTAAATATTTAAGGTAAATCAAGAACATATTCTGGTTGGATTTACCAAACATTTAATGAAAGTATTTTCACATGATTGAAAGGAGCCGTTCCTGATTAAAGATGCCTTAGCATAGTAATTCGAATTAGGATGACTGTATTCTCTCTACAAAATGTTGTGTTTCCACTCGAAACTTTCCCTCAATACAACCTCAATAGCGCAGGTCTCGTTTGGTAAGTACCGCATTATACTTACGCAGCGTATGCGTACAATAAATTCATCAGACTACTCTATGGTAAAGGGTCTAAGGAAAATTTAATAATTGAGGAAATCTACATGCAATGGTATGCTATAATTTTTGTAGATACTTAATGTTAATTTCTTGAAAAGGTTTGATGAATTTACACTTTGGATATTAGATTTTCTTCTTTAGAAACGGGACCGGTACCGTACTTTAGTCCCGAACATTTTTTAAATGGGTATTTTACCCCCTCCTCATGGTTTATACACGTGTGAACTCAACAATAGGTATTAAAATTGTGGGTTATTTGAATGAGTTATTTTATATTTTGAATGCAAGTGACCTATGAAAGTCAACAGAAGCTGTAGGGTTCTACTGGAAAGTAGAGGTCTCAATAAAGACTTTTTGACAGCCGGAGCCCGCCAGGGCAACAGCCGAGGACTGCTGAGAACTTAATCCTAACTCTATCTACGGCTGTCTTCAAATGTCTCTGACGATCCCCAATGGTCGAACTGTATTTCCTGACGGTCATTGTAATTTCATTCATTTGTTTCATCACAATCTCAAGAAGTGCAGTAATGTTAAACTTCTTACATTTTGCAGCAGGAACGTATACGTTCTTCACTAATTTATGAAGGGACGCATTCTAGGAAATCCAGAGTCGACTGCTCCCCAGGAAAAAAAAAGGAAAGACAAAACACAATTACACAATAACCATCCAACCCAAACCAACCATTCACCCACCAAACCACCCAACCACCCATAATTCCAACCCACCAACAGCCTTATATCCAGCGAACCCATCCTAACGCCCAGCAATGAGAAGATAGATTGACATGTGGTGACTAGATGAGTAACAAATAGGTAAATATCTTACTACCTTAGTATAAATTTAAAATGAATTTAGAAAGGAAACTAGGCGCAGGACCGTAGCGAGCGGGGTGTGGGGTGTCACCCTCCCCATATTTGGTCGCCATAGGCAAATTTTCGGTCTGTCGGCAAAAATGGGAGAGGGGAAGGAAAAGAAGAGGAAAAGAGGAGAGGAGGAAAAGAAGTGAGAAGAAGGAAAAGGAAGGGGAAGGGGAAGGAAGGGAGTGAAAGGGAAGACGGAGAATGGAAAAAAAGAGAAAGAGAGAACGGGAGAGCTCGGCCAGTCGGTTATCGGCTATTTCGATTTTCGGCTCTTCATCTAATTGAAGTTGAAGGCCCGTCGGCAAATAGTTGTTCATGCATGTGACGGCCGTATCAACGGCCTTCGGCAACTAGGGGAAAGAAAGGGCTATTTTGGGTCATAAAACATTCTTGAAAAACGACTTTCTGGACATTATTCCTTACATCATTATCAGCATAGGATCGACATCACCCGATTACCCGATTACCCAAGGAGAGGGTATCGTTAGCCCGTTTTCTAAACCCTTACCTTGACATCAAACCATAGGCGCAGGAAGCGAGGGGGGGGGGCTGTGGGTTGGAACTATGCTTCCGCCCAAGTAGATCCAAGAACGAAAACCCTTACCTTTTGTTTAATCTGTACTTAAGAAATGTCAAAAATTTGCATTAATTTATCTTAAAATTTGTCCAAAATGATGCACCAAATTGCATCTAAGGACTCTCAAATATCCTAACATTTTCCAAGGGAGAGGCCCTGGGGTTCCAAAGGGGAGGGGCACCCCTCCCCTTTAAACCCTCCCCAAGACAGCTTCCTACGCCTATGCTTCAAACACATTTTGCAAAAAAAAAAACTGATGATCCGGTTTACCCAAAATAATGCATGCCTCGCGAATCTTACCTTCACTGCAAACTCAGGCTTTCAACTTTTGAACACCAAAATGTAGCAGATATAGAACGCATCCCGGCGTTCAAAGCATATTTTGAACGCTAGTGGTAAGGTTTTGAACACTCTTTTCTCCATTTTTGAAAGGCGGACGACTATTTGAATACTTACCGTATTTGAACGCCTGACGCATATAGCGTTCAAATGCAGAACTCATAGTGTTAAAACTCTGAACGTCAGGTACAGCTCTTGAAGTAGTGGCATGACAGGAGGAATAGCCTAACACATTTAAACTTTTAGGAATCTTTGCAGTGGATAATGTATTACGAACCAAAATATACCTATCCTGGGAATTAATTTTTTTTACCCAAAGGTCACGGTATGCTGAAACCTCAGAGCTTCCGAGGACTTTGCCCCCTGGACTCCCACCAGGGACCCTAGGGGGTTCCTGGTGGGGGTCCAACCGCTTAAAAGTATAGTGGCCTGACGAGAGGAATAGCCTAATACATTAAAGTTACTGGGAATCTTTGCATTTGAAGATGCATTATGAACCAAAATATATCCATCCTGAGACTTAATTTTTCACCCAGAGATATGCTAAAACATCAGAGCTTCCGGGGGGTTTCCCCCTGGGCCCTCACCGGGGCTTTTCCCCTGGACCCCACCAGGGGCTCTAAGGCGTGTCCCTGAACCCCATCCGCTAAAGCTCAAGCTTTGCGTTCGTTTTCGCCCTACGCATTAACAGATCGGTCGGCAAAACATAATCTCTACACCCCAAAGTTTATTCCTTGGCTACACCCTTGACTACGAGTTGTTTTTAAACTAATTAGTACAGAATTCCAAGCAACGGTGGCAAAACCTGATTAAGAATGGGTTATTGAGTTATATGGAAGGCAGTGATAACTGATCTGACGCATGTTGTAATTGTGTACTTGGGAAATTTGCGCAAACAAATGAGGAAAGGTTGAATGTTAGGAGATTGCTAGTAAATTTAGGGGATTGAATAATGTACTATAGTATGTTGACGTAGCACAGATCTATTGTAGCCTCTAAGTCTTAGGCTGTAACTCGTTTTGAAGAATAACCACCCCGTTTAAAGATGTTTCACTTGTGCTAGTCTACACCATGTCATACTACCATAGGAAAGAATGGATGAGGGTAGAACAAACTTAAAGATATAGTACGGAACCTACTCTTACCAAACTCTTTAGCCTACAGATAATTCCAACATCCTTTGCAACTTACAAACACAAATTTGAAATTTGATTATGCCAGGAGAGCTTTGAATCAATGGAGGCAGCATTAATGAACACAACTGGCAAGTTGACTAGGTTTGTTATGTATTCTCATTTTCAAATCATGATTTTGACTACTTGGTAAATTGGAAACCAACTCGAGTTTGTTTAACTAATCTTTAATGAAACTTTATTAGAACCAAACGGATCAAGTTCACTACAGACAATTCTCTAAAGGCACCGTGTGTCAGAGCTGTAAAAAAATAGGTTGGTGGCATTTGCAAGCATCCTTAGGGAAGAGTTTCTTGCTCCCGTTGACATGTAAATAATTGGGTCCATGAATCGACTCTTGTGAAACGCGAAATTTAATTTTTTGCCGAATTTTTGTCTTTGAAAGAAGTAAGCCGTTTTATATTTGTCGGATAGCTATTAATCCAGTCATTTGTAATACTTCAAAACCCATACGATGATGATTTCTGTAGCAGAATGAAATGTTTAATATTGTCGCCAAATCAAAGAAGACCGAAATTTCGTTCTATGTTCCTGGTAGTAGCTCCATGTTCTAGCGTTTGTTCAAATCTCTGTTGTATCGATTGTGGCTAATTCGGTGGAAGGGGGCTAGAAGGAATCCATAGCGAGCTCTTTTTGCTAATTAAAGATTGCAATACGTTTTCTGTCAAGTTTAACTTCTTCGCTCTCTTATTTACTACTTTTTATTACTTCTACCTCTGTAGAACTCCCGCAATAAAAATAAGCCTGAGCTTATTTTCAAAAAAAATGGTAAGTCCTACATTTCTCCGTTTACTTTGCTCAGAAGTGTTTTCATTATGTTTCTGTGTAAAAGCGTTGAATATTAAAGGTAAAATACGGAGTAACTGCATTTATAATGCATTTAAGAATAAGTACCAAAAATATTGCCAGATGATTAAAAGGAGTCATTTCTGAATTAGGATGGCGGGGGTATATTGTGAGACTGTATTTTCCCTATAAACATATTGGAAGGTGACGATTGGACAACACTTGGACGATTCTAACTTGGTGACATTCGAGGGCAGTTCTCACCGCGGAAACTTTAGATTGGACAATCCGGCCCAGGAATATGCCTAGGCCTATGCTTGACAACAGCCATTATACGCCCTTCAACGGCATTTCACCTTTGGGTGTCGCAGTAATTTTTCACAAGGCAGTCAAGAAAACTGGTTTTTAGAATAAGTGTATCTTTCGTAATTCTTGATTCAATTGCAAAAATTACATCCGTGAACAAATAATTACACGCAACTATCGTAAAAATCTTATTAATATTTTAAATTCAATTTGATACAGCATTTTAAAGCAAAGGCAATATCAAAAAGGAAAAGCTGGGACAATGAAATACTCCCCCTCAATTATTAACTATTGTCATTGCCTACGTTGCAAGCCGTACGTGCAGTATATTCTTTGTTCAGTCACATGTTTGGGAAGCATCAAAGAGGAGATGAGGAAACAGAGTCCTCTCGGGGTATTATTTCCATGGTTCGGATTACCCTCTGCTAACACTTGCGAAATTGGGAATAATGCATAGGTTTGTGTAGCGCTGCTTCATGCTGAATCGAGGACGCTTAAAATATTGATTTCCAAACCTCACTTTTGTATTGTCTAAGTGTGGTAAATCATATTTCCAACCCCATCACTGGAGGTAGTTTATTATCGCTACACCAAGACCCTATTCCACTGAGGTTGCAAACAATAAGACGGTGCATTAGATACGGTTGTAACCAAATCTCATCCAAGCACCTGACTGCTTGTATTTCTGGTATGCCAGTCAACTGGCTATGGTTTCCTGAAGCTGGATCAAATGTCAGTGCTTTGGATATCATTGTCTGTTTATCAAAAAAAATGTGTAATTGGGCTGGGAGGGAAATAAACTGGACATTTTAACGTGACCAATTGCTCAATGTATATATGTAAACATATGTGATTAAATACACTGAGCGAGCTCTTTGTTGTTATCGTGGGTACATTGGCCACGAAGTTGTTCGTTTGGCCAATTTAGTGCGCGAAGTATACAGCAAAACTGAATGCCAAATGATTACAGTTGGCGTTGTCCTGAAGTATTGGCTTACCCGGTCTTCAAACGTCAAACAAGAGATTGCACGAAGCATGCAGAATCGATTGTTTTGGGAGAAAAGAAGGTAATTTTATTTTAGATTTTCTCCCCTATACGTTGATGAAATGGAGTGAAAATTACAGAAAATATTACTGACAAGATTTAAAAGCATCTAAGATCGGTTCATTTTTTAATTTTTTGTTCCAATCAGGATTAAATCCTTACGACGCTTAA
>WURT03138114.1:0-10000 GCA_009936505.3 Holothuria glaberrima | reverse complement strand
CAGAAAAGTTTGGCCTGAAGACACAAATGAGGTTTTAATTCAACATGTATCATAAAATTGTATTTTTAAATTTTTTTAAAACAGTACCCACTTTTTCAGCCCATCGCCCCCCCCCCTCTTCATCGAACGAGCTTTTACAAACTCCCACCCCGTCTGTAGCCTAGTCTTCATTGTTATGGATGAAACGGCTATAATAAAGCACTAATTTAAAGAAAGGGTAGGTAAAAACATTTATCGTTTGTACGTGAGTGGTTCGCTCAAGTGTAGCAAAACAGCGGTGCAGGACTCAAACGAAAGCGCGAGGGCTTGATCAGGGTTGGAAGAACTTGTTTGTAGTTGGATGTCAGGGGCCCCAAGGAAGTGTGGCACTTCCCCCCAAAGGGCCAGTAATGGGGTACAGGAACAACGTCCCATTTGGGGACCGCATGGGAATCCCCGGAAGTCCTGTTGTTTTTTTTTTCGAAAAGAATGCAAACCTGTAATCATCTTTTAACTATTTGGCAGTTACATAATAACCCTAAATGGCACTTTCAAGGTTACAAGTACTACGATTAGACCATTTTATATTTCAATAGTTGCTATTGGAAGTTCCTTTTGATTTTACGAGGGGCTTGTCTTGTTGGGGGGGGGGGAGGAAGAAGGATGGTATAAGATTCATGAGACCTTGAAATACTCATGCCACTCAAGCTGTTCTACGGGTTATTATAATGAGAAAGCTAATAATAACAAAACAAGCTGAAATTTGCGCTCAGAAAAACTCATTTTTGAAAACATTTTAACATTTCATTTCACAGTACTAAAATGTTACTATAAGCAATCGTCCCCTTTTTCAGTATTTCAATTGACAGCAAAGAAAAAAACTATATTTGCAAATAAAGCGTTCACTGCTACTAGTGGGAATCTGAAGGTCCTCGTAAAGAAACTTTTGAAAACAAACACTGCTTCTGAGCGTTTTTTTAGGATCTGGCAGTTAAGAAATTTAAAACTTGTAGTGAGCCTGAGGAGGGAAATTTAGGCATACTCGAATTGTGGAATTCAGTTTATTTCCTTTTCATTGAAACCAACTCGACAGCTCGGGTGTTGGAATCTTGCTAAGCCCAGGGTTAAACTTTATCACCAAAGAATCAATTTCGTGAATTTGTTCTTTTGGAAATATTGTTGTAAACACTATCTACATTTGCCCTTAGGTTCAAGGAGTGTAAGACCCCACAGAGACTCAGTGATGAGGTTAAAAACAAGTTGGAAACTTTGGAACCTATAAAAGTTAAAAGTAAGTGGAACTTTGCTATATTTACTGACGTAAAGTGCTATCGAAGATTTAATATCAATATTCAGTGAAACATTTTTATCTTAACGGCCAATCCTTTGCATGAAATGCATGTATTGTTCATTCCATTTCTTGTACAGCTATTCGTCAAGGTGATGTAGAAGACACTACCGGTACATTTGGTTTCAATTACAAAACTGGAACGTGGAACAAGGAGGAAAAACCCATTGGGAAGAAGATCAAGGATATTGCCCCGACAACTAAGAACATAAAAAAACTTCTAGCTTCTTTTCAGAAGTGATGTCACTTTGCAATTAGGATCAGGGACAAGTCCTACGCTTCTAACTTTGCCTGAAGGAAATACTAAAATTCATTGTTTCATCTAGTGAAGAATGCTGCTTTCAAAAATCCGGGTTTGCGAGGCAAGCCTGCCTAGTCTGATTTTACTGCATTTTCTGGATAATTCGTGTACTGTGAATCCAAAAATGCAGGGTTCCATTTTTTCCAACATGATCAAAGCCGCCGTTTCAAATTTCAAAATGACCACAATTTCCACAGAATAATGACCATAATTTTCTTATTTTAGGAGCTATAACTATCACTCTAATGGCGAACCCCATGTTTTCTATACCAACTAACCAGCTGGTGATATCGCCGTCAAGCCTAACTGGCGGCCACGTTGAATTTCAAGATTCCCGCCATTTTTTAGTTCAAAGTTGTATGTAATCTGCACCAACTAATTCATGAGTGAATAATTTTATTTGCGCCCCCCATTTTTATCCACTTGTGAAAAAATTTTTACAGTATTCTCCAGCAATGATACAGACAAAAAACTTTAACCAAGTTGTAACCTCAACCGTGTTGATGGGTAGGTAAGGAGAGCAAGAGAATAGCCCTCAAGAAGGGTTACCCTGGCTAAAGCAAACTCTTTTATTACCAGTTTTTAATTGAGTGTTCTTTGGTAACAAACTAATAACGATTCTTGATCTCAATCCACTATACGAAAGTGGTCTAGATTAGACAATGGTTAATTTATGTGGAGACCTTAGTGATTATCCTACCCTACCCTTCAGAGAGTAAACTTGTCCATGTCTTTCTAACAGGCGGATGGCCACCATTTCACCACGTGAGTAAAAGAGAAGTAGAATGAAGGGTGAAGAAGGATGTTACAATGAGAATGAGTAAAGCATAACGATATCAGCCTAGTGTACTTTGAACTAATCCTTTGATGTATAATATGTAGCTACAATCCTGGACAAAACTATCTGGGACAGATCCCCCCCCCCCGCCCCCTCGATGTTGCTTTTGGAGGTGAATGAAAGTTTAGCGCTGAAGAAAAAAAAACGCGCATTTCGTTTTCTCAACATTGAACAAGGGGTGGAGAGGAAGGTCCGGAAGTGTCCCAATAATTTGGTCCAGGATTGTCTGAACGCCTAAACAAATATATAGGGACAGTGGAATACGACAGAGAATCACAGGGGTTATTCGAGTTGTTTAAGTTTACGAAACGGAAAATTACTTAATTTATCGAGAATAAAACCACTTCCTCGTGTTACTATCAAACTTTGGTTTTCACTTGGCAGGGAGGGGGAGAAAATGCTGTAGATACATATGAGGGATGGAGAAAGGGGGGAGTGGGGGGCAATTAGTAACAGCCAGTAGTGTAAGCTAGAGAATATTGCAGCTGTTTACTGTCCGAGGGGAAGGAATGCCGCGGGAAATAGGAGACAAGTCGTAAATGTCCCTGCATAATAATAGGTAGCCTATCGCCTATGCCTATTGATACTGAATTGTTGAAACCTCTATTAACTGTTCGCTGGTTACGCTGTAGATTATGAAATATATTTATCCGTATATTTGTTTTAAGGCACAAATACATTCAGCTGATAGCCTGTGTACACCTTTCTCCCTTGGAGTTCCCGAGTCCGACTGACCAATTACTAGCATCATCCTTATATGTAATAAATAACCACTGTTATGGTGTACTGCATCATTTACAATCAAGTTAATATTCATGCTAAAGTAAAAATTCATTAATTTTCTCATAAAACAATCTACAAGGCTTCAAATTTTCAAGTTATTTTGTCCAAGATTTTAGCTGCGAAAGATTTACAGGGTGTATCTAGGGTAAATGAAGGAACAAAAGATAGCACGCCCATCAGACAGACTTACTCTGGCTGTAATCATTTAATGAATGTCATTTTGGAATTTAGCTTGCCTCATGAAATTATTCATTCATGAACTAGTTGGTGTAGATTTCATACATCTTTGAACTACATAATGTCCTTACCTGTTTTGACAAGACATATCAAGCTATTTTGGGAGCGATCTCAACAAAAAATGGCGGCCATTTTAAATTCAACAAGGCCGCCAGTTAGGCTTCCCGGTGATATCACCAATTGGTTAGTGGGTAGAAAACATAGGGTTCGCCATCACAATCATCCTTATAGCTTCTCGAAGGAGAGAGTTACAGTCATTTTCTGTACAAATGGCTGCCATTTTGAAATTTAAAATAGCGGCCTTGATAATGTCAAAAAAGACAGAAAACTGCATTTTTGGATTTAGCGTACCCGAATTATCCAGAAAATGAAATATAATCAAACTAGGCAGGCCTTTCTCGAAGATGACACCGGGGCTTTGACTATTTTATTAATGCTTCTATTTTCGTTGTGACAATCGTAGATACTTCGTGTTTTAAAATTTATTTTACTTTGGTTCTTTAAATTTATAGACTATAGATTCAGTTTCTTATTCTCTGTTTTGGTGTAAAGTATTCGAAAGCGCGTCAAATAAGATAAGCGCTTTTTGACGTCCAAGCGCTTTAAGGAGTTTATCTTTGAAAATTGAAATGTGCAATTAGCTAAAAGCGATATGAATTTACTGACTTAAAGATGGAATTTTACAAATTTCAACTGCATATTTAATGGATTTTACGTCAACTTAAAAAAAAATCTCAATTTCGAGTTTGACCAAGCCGCAATATTTAAAATGTCACCGCCTTTATGCACTAGGCCATATCACCGGTGGGCCATTGTCATAATATTCCTAACCGTACGTCAAGTTGATCACGGATACGCACTTCGATATGAAGATGATCATAGCAGGGAGTTGTTATTTGGATGGAGA
Source organism: Holothuria glaberrima (assembly GCA_009936505.3). Taxonomy (NCBI): domain Eukaryota; kingdom Metazoa; phylum Echinodermata; class Holothuroidea; order Aspidochirotida; family Holothuriidae; genus Holothuria; species Holothuria glaberrima. The sequence goes on along the minus strand of WURT03138114.1, from coordinate 5,607 downwards.
TGCACCGATCGCTTTAAAGTGAGATTTATACCACCGAGGTCCTTCTAATCCATCGCATGTATCTTTCGTGACATTTCTATAAGACGTAAACCGGCTAAGGAAGTTAACACAAAAGGAATTTGGCTGGAGGTTTTCCACAACTGCCACAACATTTCCAGTCGTTAGGCAAATAAAAAGTTATTGCACCTTTTCATTGCCCCTTTCAACTCTCGGTGACGCGCATCACAGTATATCAATTAGGTCTCATGTAGAACTATGAGCAATAATCTTTATCTTGTTATTTCAGGCAACTTCCCGAAACAACGGTGTTGTTGTAACAAAAGTGAGACTTCTACTCGTCAACTCGTTTGCAAAGGAAGGGGCTAACTAATAATCTTTTATTTCATTTGAACAGTCGTTTCGACTTGATTATCACTTGCTCTAAACGTGTTGTTCTGCGCAGGCCACTCATTAAAGGATTACGTGACTTGGTTGATGTTGCTAGGTAAATTGTATCAAATTGAAGCCGCCAAACAAAGAAAAGAAATTCCCCTGAGTCAAATAAACGGCTTATAGGTGATAATCCTCCGTCGATTTAGTGGGTCTAAAATTTTAACATCATTTAAAATTTTCGATAAATCTCTATCCAGACAACAACTACCAGATCATAGTACAAAACTTAAAGACTGTGTTATTTGGTTTCATGGGGCATCTTTGTTATGTATGTACTAGGTACATGTTAGGCGGAATATTAATTTTCCAGTTTCACAAATGGGCCGAACATAGCATTTTTTCATGATAATAGCTGCAATAAATGATTTTGCTGTAAGTAATTTTATTTCAAAATATAAAGAAAGAAATAAAATACTGGGCCGAATGGTATTCTCTAGATGTTACAAAGTAACTAGTTAGTTATCAGAAATCTATGACTTAATTTGAACTAAGGTGTAGTCTACAATGTATCGATTTAATCAATGTATACAATTTAATTCGTAGTTCAAGAGTGTTAGCATAATTATTCTATATGTCACAGAAACACAAGTAATAAAGACAATAATATTGTCTGAAGTGTGGTGTCAGACAACAACATCCAGGTGTGTAGCCTACTTTTGGGGCAAACAAGTCGGCCTGCGGAAACTATTTCGTATTATACATGATAATTCAGTAGGTTAACTCCGTAATTACTACATAGTAGTTTTTTTTCATTATTGCTAAGAATATCTACAAAATAAATTACAAAAAACCCGACTTATGGCTGTGAACATTTATGTGGTAAATCAAAGGAAAAATGAAAGATTATCAAAATCTCCAACATTTTTAAATTACATTGGAGAGACATATACTAGATAAAATGAAATGCAACAACCATTTCCAAATTTTATAATTGTCCCATGATCTTTTATTGTAAAGAAACAAAAAAAAAATGGAAGATTTAGATTCTACCGTAGATGGAATCAGGCTTACCATATACTTTGTACCCACATCTACAGTTTCAAAAACAAAAAAAAAAAAAACCCGAAAGCGAATCACCCCATGATGGTTTCCAATCATTCAGCTACGACATCATTGGCTTTCTTTGTGAACAATTTCAATGAAGAGGGGATAATTAGTGAAGGGTTTGGCGTATTTTGTTAAGACAGCATAGAAGTTAGGTGATAAAACTCAACAAAGGAAGGTCCAGGTTTTCCTTTGTGTTCGTAAGAGTTGTGTGAAGGACTGTTACTGAAAATGTTCATTAAACTGCCGAAAAGTAAAACTAAACTGTTTGCAGACACTTTGTAACCATTTGCTACTTTCAAATGACTTTTGGTTAACATTTCTTCCCCATACTGAAACTTTACATAGTCATAAAACTATCCTGCTCCTGTGATCTTTTCACGTGAAACAATTCCCCGACTGTAGATTCGGTACAGTAATTTTCATTGTCGAGAATAAATACATTACATTTGCTGCCAGTTACAAAACAAGGGGTGTGTCAATGCCAATGAGTGGGCGGGAAAGGTGTGCTCCGGCACATAGAGCCTTTTCACATGAGACGACGCTTTAGGATGGTGCGTAGATTACGGAAAGGCGGTTATCTAAAATACCGCAATCTTGGCCAGAAAGGACCCTTCTAGGAGATAATTAAGGTGCCGTAGTTAACCTCTGCTTGAGGAAATTGTGAAGTTGGCCCTGGGAATAAAACGTAAGAAGCTGAAAAGTTCTCCAGTCATTCATTTAAGAATCAGATGAAAAAGATGTTCGATATTTATTCTCCTTCTCTTCCTGCATGTGGTTTACTTTTAACATTACAAAATGTTCATTTCCATCAGATATAAGCCTTCGAAATTGATATAATTGATACAGTACCTTTTACTGAACTTTACTTATTCAAATAAAATATTTTTCCAAAATGATAGTCACATTCAACTCCTCAACTAAATTTGAACCAAGCGATATAGTACATATATCCCTAATGGCCCTAGAATACATCCATTAGTTAAGATAGTTTGCCGACAATTTCATAGCTTAATTAAGCAGAACAATTATTAAATAACTTCGTTTGTTTTATTCGGTAAACGGATGGCAAAGTTCACAGTAGTCGCATGTTTAAACTTTCATAAAATATAAACTTTTTTGTCAAAATAATTTTAGATACCCGTGCTAACTATATTGAAACCACCCCAAACTAACATCCTTTGAAAACTGGAAAGGAATATCACAATAACAAGGATCAGTCTGCTCCATCGATTCTGATTGCTTAACACCACTTGGTGTAAGCTTTTCTGTACTTATTTTTCTTTTCAATTCCTTCAAAATTGATTTGAGACACTTTTCAGGATTTTTATGCAAAGAAACATACTCATCAATCAAAACAAAGCGGAAAGTGAATCAAAGAGAGTTCCTCACAGCTTTTTGTATGAGTCTTTTTTGAATAGAAACATGTATTTACAATGTTTAGAAAAAGAAAGAAAAGAATTTAAAAATATACAATATGGACAATTCAACTTATTTATTTTTTCATTAAATGAAGTTTCAAAGATTACTCAAATGAGCAAACGGAGCCCAGTTTTTAAATTTTTGGAAAGAGACAATTCCATAAGACAGTAAACTGTTTCTAGGGAAGAGATGAATCTTAATGAAGGAGATGTAGTGAAGGAGTTTCTAGCATGAGAAAGGCGAGCATGAGTTTCATGTCCGAACTAAGAAATCACAGGCACTGGTGGTGATATTTCATCATGATTTGAAGCAGATTTTTTAAGAATGAAAATATTGCTCAGTATTTCATCCTGGCTTGTGTTTGAGTTGGGGAACTAAAATAATGATCCTGCGTGTTTCCATGCTCAGGTTGACACATTACTATGTAAGAGTAGAGTCTTGTGACCTATTTCATTAACAAACTGTTTAGTATGTTGCTGTTAATAATAGAATTAATGAAACTTCAGGACTTTTAATGTCATTCTCTCGGTAAGAAGTGCAACTTCTTGGCAAGCCAAAAAACAGATTGTCAGACGATAACGGGAGACCTTGTGAACGTCGACATTATCGTTATACGAACATACCTCCTATATAATGTGTGTTTAATTTTGCAAGAAATTTAATGCAGATATAATCTACATTTGGCTAGAATTACTCAAGTTACTTTAACGGTTTAACAGGTTTCCAGAAGTAGCTATCAAAATGCTGTCGAAAAGGTACCAGCAAACTTCGTGAAGGTGTTTTGCGTTATGCACAGTCCTGTCTCATTTAAAACGTTTTTTGTAAGATATTCCTTTGCTAGAATTTATGGCAGTAAGTTACAGTTTTCCAAACAAGTTACGTTGACATGAGATATCGATTCTGATAAAAATGGAAAAAGATCAGAAATGTCCTTCTGTCAGAATCTCAGGGTGACACTCATCAAATTAATGTACGTGTCTTTATCGTTAGAGCTCATGAAACTGCAATGAAAGTAACCCATTGTGACACATATCTTACCTAAGGCTTCGATGGATTCGAAAATAGGGGTTGAACTTTCAATAAAACTGGCATCAACACTGCTGAACAGTAAACAACCCCAATAAGAAGAGAAGTATGACACGAGGTTACTAGCCAGACATAGAGTGATTTTGTAAGTCCTTCACAAAAGATACACAAGTCTGGTTTGGGTAAGTAAATTTAATTTGCGTTAATATAGAGTGTAATTCACCCATCTGTACTAGCCCTTAAAAAGTTTTAAAGGTTGTAGCCTTGTAGGCCATGAAGATAATGGAGGTCATTTACATCCGGACACTAGGTTTCTGTTGCTTCAACCATTTAAAATCGCTTTTAAATAATCTGTGAGAAATTTGTAACTTAAGGTTTAAAAATATCGCATTGACATGGTAAAACAACATGCAATCATACGTATTCTTTTGCAGTTACCCTTCTGAAAATCACCTTTGAACCCAACAGAAAATCTGTAGTAAGGCTTTTGACGTTATTGTTTAAATGGAAGGTGGGATTTGAAAGCCTTACACCAGAATTTTCTCTTCAAGGGTAGCAGGAATAGATGAGACGTGTAGAACCAGGATAACAACGTGGACAGGAAAATCACACTAGATAGGAAGTTAATAAGTCTGCTTCTTGTTTTCATGCATGTACGTGCATCGGTCTCGCTACCCGAAAATCACATGAGAGATACCACATAGCTACCACAGGTTTTAGGGAAAAACTGTTGTTGTCTATCAAAGCTACTCTAATGAGCAGCAGTTTTGTTAAAAGTTTTGATTACCATTCTCGAACAACAGTAGCCCAGCACTGAGGGGTGTACATTACAAACCCATTCTGCCCTGAAATTAGTACCACTAGTAAAAGGGATCCTATTACTCATGGTTATTGAATGTTAGATCCAGTCTTATCTGAGACCGGAATTATGTTTGATGTGGTACCGGTAAACCACGGTTGAGATGTGAAGATGATACGAGGTACAATAATGAGACTTGTACACCCAGCCAAGATGACAGAAAAGATGTTTCTATCTTCAAACAAAGAGCGGCAGGGACTGCATAATCCAATATATCACCTAAACACGTAAGACCGAAGCACTGTATAAACTTAAACCCTCACTGACCTATATCCTTTAGATAGCTAAAGTGAAATACGACGTCTAAAACATCTCGGTGGTCTGAACGTTAAGTCTATCACAACACACATCGTTCAGTCGGGAGCTACGTCTTAGACCTTGTTCATAACCATCATCCTAAGCCTTACTTCAGTGGCGTAGCCTGCTTTCTCAGTCAGGAGCGGCAAGGACAATTTTCTTCCCGATTTAACCATTTCGTCCCGCGATTCCCGGATCCACATATTCGGAATTGCAGAGTGTTGGCGTATTCAGTTGGCGCCGCCAGGATCTAGTGATTGGGGAGAGGCACTACAGAAGATTTAGTAATTCCACCTGAGTCCCCCAAGTCTGCCTAAATTGTCCTTTTTAAGGGTCCTGCGATTGTATACAGCTGTGAAGGATCCTTCCCTTGTCACTTCATAGAGGTGCTGTTCTAGAGGGAGGGGTATAAGGGGAGGAGATGTATATATTCCTATATACAACTGATGTAGGGCTGAGACAGCCCGAAATATTTTGTATTTCACTGATTGTATAATATAGTTGGAAATGAATGTATCCATTTTTTG
>WURT03138103.1:0-11304 GCA_009936505.3 Holothuria glaberrima | reverse complement strand
CAAATTGATCCCCTGCTCGGGGTCAGATCCGGATCTGATCGCCTGCTCGTACTCAAGTGGGAACACACTCTTAGTATTGGCAAGAACACGGCATGTTGCTCCCTTCAGACCCCTCCCCCATGTCACACTCCAACAAAACCCCTTCTATGACGACATGTCTGTAGCTTCATATAAGTATAAGTTTTAGGGGGATCCAAAGGAGGGTAACTTCATAAGTGCAGGTCTTATCAGGGGGGCTGGTAGAACACTATATTACGATCACACAAATCAGTTCTAGTTTTGAATCATAGCAAAAAGTAAAACTTACTCAAAAGTTAAATTTGCATAGAAATTTTGAGGCTTGTGAAGGTGGTTATTTGATTTTCTTGCAACTTTATTTTATATAGACTAACAATCACAGCGCATAGCATTATGGGGATTACCATTTGGGAAATTGCATGTTGTGTGTGCGAGAAAGTGTGACACATGTTGTATATAATGCTATATGCTATTTCATCCAGTACATATCATACCCTCAGATGACCTCACAGTGAATAAAATGAATGAAACGTTTCTTGCACACACACCATGCAATTTTCCAAATGGTAATCCCCAAAATGCTATGCAAGATATCCTAGTTTTGTCATTTTGGTGACTGGGTAGACTGTCATATTCCAGCAAACATTTTTCAATTGTTTTACAATATACATATATCACTTCTTCTAAGAGAATGACAATCCAACCATAATAGCTAAGTTTGTTTAAAGCTTCCATTTGTATGGTTTTTGGATTCATACTTTATTTTGACAAAATCACAATTTTTGTACATTTTTTGCTTTTTGCAGTGAAACTAAAACCAGCTCAGACATTGTACAAAAGGAAGAACCTGTACATGTTGCACCAAAGCTTGGTCCCCCTCCACCAAGAATGAAGGTGGACATGATGGGGATGGATTCTGAGGTAAGTGATTTTATCATGTAGAGTCAATCTTTTTTTTTTTAACAACATTATGACATTGTAGTCTAGCATCAGTCTCGGGCTGCTAACCAGCTGCCCATGTTTTTGGAGCGTAAAGTCTCAGGCATATGTTTGTATTAGGACAATGAATCTATCACTTACAAATTTGTATTTACTTAGATCACAGCTGTGAAAAATTTTTGGGTTGGAACATAATAAAAATAATTGGAGCATTGCCTTGAAGAAAGATTTTACAGGGTTCTTATATGTGTTAAAATAGTTATTGTGTGGCAAATTGGATAAAGGCAGTAGCATTTGAAGCAGTTGATGAATCTTAGTAATGGGGGAGAGGGAGGGGTGGGGGGTTGGGTCAGGTCAGAGATGGGTTTCATATCCAAGAGCAGTCTGTTTGAACTGACCTTGGAAAAATAAGCCAAGTCTGATCTACGTACTTGAAAGCATCAGCCACTTGAAGTGAAGTTGTAATTTACAAGCCATCTTTAGCTTTCTCTACATTTGTGGTCGTCTAGCATGGCTCTGCTCTTCCCTGCCTGAACTGACATTTTAGAATGAACCATATCTGATCTACATTATTGAGTGCATTAGCCACTTGAAGTTAAGTTGTAAGGTATATACCATGGCTTCCTCTACATTTTGTGGTCGTCTAGCTTTCCAAACACAACTGCTCATTTCAGCTTTAACTGACCTTTGAGAATAAGTTAAATCTGAACTAAATTGTAGAGTATGTCAACCACTGAACATGAAGTTGCAATTTATAAACCATAGGCTTTCTCCACATGTGGGGATGGCCTATTGTCTTAAAATGACTTATCCCTCATTCCCCGAATTATTTTGTTGTGTATACTTGTGTGTTTTAATGGTTGTTGTGACATTATTTCTTTTTTCTTTCTCTCCTCTGATAAACAGACCATGAAAGTATGTACTCTTTTTATTTATCTTGCCACTTCTGCCCAAGCTTTCCACTGCATAAAGTTACATTTTGTTAACTAACATTTACCTTCATGCACTCACCACAGAAAGCTTTATTTAGTGCACCGCAATCGCTAACCATGTCAGTTACATGACCTTTTGAAAAGTCCTTTACATTGTCTTGCTGTAATCAAAGTGTGGCACATTCTTTATTGTACCAAATAATTCTGGGTATCTTTGGCAATGTCTTACAAGTTTCATTACTGCCATAAAAATATGAGTAGAATATGCAAAAAAATTCTGGTTTAAAAAAAAGAATATTCTGCAGTTCATCTTTTGGTCTGAGGTTTTGGGAAACACTCTAAGGGAAGTAGGTAGAATAAGTTGATTCAGCAGAGAAGTGAAAAATTTGTAGGGCAGAGCCATTCAATTGATAAAAAAAATTGGGAAGTTGGAACTTTTTGAAACTTCTAGAAACTCAGATTTAGTTTTCAAAGTTGGGTGTCTCAAAGTGTTAATTTGCTTCCACCTATCAGCTGGACTAAACTTATTATCAACCTACAGACTAATAGAATATTGTGTAAAATATATGTTTAGGGCAGTACCTTAGTCCAGCCTATTTAACAAAACAGCTTATCAATAGCAGGTAGTTGGTACATGCTGCAAAATTGATGTAGCTTTTCACACCCCCTGTTTTGACCAAATGACGGGTATTTCCAGTTGTTTAGGTCAGTGATGAGTACCATCCTTTTGTACCTCTATGAGTCAGTTGAGCTGCCAGCTCACTTGGCTCTGTTTGTTAGCAGAAGTGAGCTGAGGTCTGAGAGTACTAAAATTTGAAAATATGTAGTCCCCCCGTCCTGACAATTCATGCTTGGAAACATCCCCGTCCCTCCTGGACAACTCTTCTTGGGACAATTTCTAACCAATTACTCCTCAGACAACTTCCACTGCTAGGGAATTTGGAATTGCCCAGGGTAGAATTTGTATGAGGGCAGGTACCTAAGATACCCGTCATGCTGCATCTATAGAGGTTCTTCACGAATATTGTAACAACGTGCTGTATGACCTGGTTTTAGTTTTAGTTCAATATGTTGGCTTTCAAGTGTTTGCCGATCCAGGGTCTATACTGTCTGGGTAATACAGTATATTGTACTTACGTACACAATGCAATATTTAAAGGTCAATGTGGCAGAATTAATACAATCAAAATAAGGTGATGTCACATGGATAACCTCCGTAGAGTTATGAATATTGTCAAAACATAAAATCCAGCTAAATGTTGGTTTGTATACTTTCAAGTCCATATGACAACAGCAGCTCTAATAAAATTTATATACAGTAGTCCTTTCACAATTTGATGTGTATGAAACTTATGATCTGGTGTACTAAAATTATCTAAAACTGAATGGCGCCACCAATGAAAACTCCTCTGCTATTTGTAAATTTTGGAATTGGTTTGTCATGCACATGTAGAGTATCATATGCATGGATTGAAAGGGCTCATTCATTGGAACATCTGTTACACCTAAAGAAAAACACCAGATGTTTAAAGGTTGGGCTTGTCATATTTTTTAATGTAAATAGATTATTGACAAAATGAACTAGTTGAATTTCTCTGTGCCTTTGCGTCAACTTTCTTAGTGCATCTCCCCAACCCATTTACCTGTTATTTGTTCTACATCGATATACCCTGATAGGGTTCATAAAGTGAACATGTTTCATTATTCATGCTAAAAGTTCACCTCGTCTCAGTTTACCCACTTAATCACTTACATTGCTCATTTTACAATGCTGCTCATTTCTGGTACCTTGCCTTGTATCAGTGTATCTGAATTAAATGGGGGTGGGGAGAGAGATTTGCATACTCCCACTAAACTGCTTTTCATATTATTTTGTAGTCTTTTATATAAAGGCACAAGACTTACCCAGACACACAGCCTGGATTTTTCCCTGGGGCAGGTTTCAGACCACTCTAACCCCATAACACCTGGGGCACTACCAGACAAAAGAACCCTCTCTGAGTGTGTGGGACCCAGAGTCCTTACCCTGATTGGTTTCAGGCACAAATTCCTATTAGGGGATGGGGGGGGGGGAGCAGAAAGCCCTGGAAAAAGGTAATTTATGGACATCATTTTTTGCACTTGGGGAAGGAGGTTGAACACAAACACTCCCCTTGGCTATGTGTCTGGGCTTATCATTCTAAATCCACACTGAAGTATGTCTCTAGAATCTCTTGTGTTGCAGACTCACCAATTCAAACATTATAGATGTGTATCACTGCCTCTAGCGCACACCCATCATTCAGTTCAAATGTTAACCATTCATAACTGTATTTACTAACATACTGTGTAGTGTAGTATCAACTTTGTAAAAATGACTGTGCTGCACTTCTTCATCAAAACAGAAAAAAAGAAAAAATAATAATAATAATTAAAGGCACTCACCTTCAGTGTTGCAATTTTCACTTAAATGTATGTATTTTCAGGGCTGGAAATAAACAAAGACCAAGAAGACCATGGTATTTGTGTTTTTGGCAATGGCCATGGTGACCTTCAAAAAGTGTAATTTTCAATGCCAATTGGTCTTTGATTTAAAAAATCTTCTGTTTGGCCGTGGTGCCCGTTGAGATGCATAAATGTGGCCCTAAAAGCTAACATAAAATGGCCTTGCCCTCATGATTTCTTATTTCCAGCCTTGTATTTTGTCATTACTTCCAGATTTTTTTATTCTGGAAGTTTTCTGCTGACTAGAGAAGTAGTAAAGAGAGCTTTAAAATGGACTGGCCTATAGAAATGTAATGGTTAATCTTAAATTGCCGTTTGGATGTTCTTATCAAGGGATTGAATTAAATTCATAAATAATTACCAAACAAGAAGCGGTGAGGGAATTAAATGTGTAAAAAATTACCAAACAAGAAGTGGTTCCTGTATTTTCCTGACAATATTTTTTTACTTCAAAGTATGAAATATGCTGGTTATTTCAATACATTCCTTTCTTTGAGACCTTTACATCTTGTCACATTTGATCAATACTTCCGGACAACTGGAGTAATGACTTGGCGTCTTTTATTTAGAGAAGTCCTCCATTAAATGTTCTCTGATCTGCTGGTGATTTTTTATCAAAGGATGGCAGACACATGATCAGTGTGATACTCTGAAATTATTCAGCAACATGCCATCTTCAGGAGCATGGAATATTCATTTTTGGTCACTTTTTTGTCTTTTTTTTTTTTTGTGGCAATGCTTTTTGTTTTTCCATTTAACATGGGATGTTTTCCAAGGGTCTTCAAAAAAAGGGCCCCTTGTTTTGACCATTACACTAAGGTACTAATGTTAAAAGGATTTCAAGTCGAAACACTTGTGTTGCATGTAATTGGTGACAAATATGTGACAATTTTGCTCTGGATAATTTTGAAAGGTAAATGTGCCAGCGTATGAAGGGGATGTCACTGTTACCATATAGGCTCTGATCTTAAATGTCTCATTACTTTTAAAATAAATGGAAAAAGTTTAGTTTAGTAGATTACAGCCTTACCAGCAGCATGGAACTGTTTAGTTGTTGTTGTATTTTAAATATTACTATTTTGCAATAAGGAAAAGAATTCGTTTTTAAAGTTTGTTTCTTGCATAAAGGGGTAAATGTTAACCATGCTAAATTTTTTTAGTAATGGGAAGCATTCTAGGTTTTGTCTTTGTCAAATTGAGTGTGGAATAACTGAAGGTCATATTAATTAACAGATTTTGTTGCGGTTTCATGTAGGTTAGATACAGTTCTGAAACTTTTCAAAAACGTGGGAAGTGTTAGGGGCTCCAGATGCACATCAGTAGAAAGTAAGTAAATATAGGCCATCTCATGCAATTGGTTTAGGGGAACAGAGGACTAAATCAGTCATGCTAGTTTTTTTGTTTTGTTTTTATTTTTGTTTTGTGTGTGTGTATGATGTAGAAGGGTGTAAACTTTAGGAATTCCATATAATTGGGTATGTGGGTGCCCATTTAGAGGATCAGAAGCCTGTCATCTTTGGTCAGTTTTGCAGTTGGAATCACCAGAGATCGGAATTTATGAAAAACTTAAAAAAGGTTCTTTATGAATTTTCAAGAAAGGTATTGTAATGGGGATGGATATCATACTTTGCACGTGGGTTGCTAATGTCGAAAGGGAGGCGACAAAGTTAACTTGAAGGGGAAATGTCATTTGGGGAGAGCTATGGGCAGAGATTGAAAAAGTGAAATGTTTCTAATTATGTCCACAATATCTCAAGGAACATGGTTTGAAGAAGTTTCCCCCTTCCAGAGTGAATTTAAAAAATGTGAAGTAGTCATGATTTTAATAGTCCAGAAATCATCTATGGTATTATATTTTGAATAAAGGTGCACATGGCCACGTAATCCCCTTCCACAAGCATTCCGCTTTTTGTGAAATGGATGAAAAAGTGGATGATTTCTTGTCCAGAAACAGTTAACAAGAATGTGATTTTCTTCCCAAAAGTTTGATGCCTGATTTTCACGTCAGTCAGGGAAATATTACTTTCATTGATTTCGCTGATGCTTTGAGCAGTGAATGCATGATCAATATTTTGATGTCATATTTGCATATGAAGAACTACTTGTTAGTCTACAGAAAAGTATGTATATTTTATTCCTCTTCAAAGCTGAATCCAATATGGGATTAACTAATTACATTCATAAACAAAGAGTGATTGTAATTGAGGAATGTCCTTATCAGGAATTGCATAAAAAAGGGGATTCATGGGGTTGAGATGAATTACTGGTGCAACAATATGCACCGGTTGCCATGGTTTCACTGACTGTGGAAGAACCACTTGTAGCATGCCATGAGCAGAAGGACCTACAGTACTACCCCTCTCTACATAGATAAAATGAAGTTGAAAATATTGTTTATAAGTAACAGGTATAAATTGATGAGGCATTCTAACACAATTAAAACAGCTCAAAACTTCAATTCCCTTTAATAGTGTTGTCAAGTTAGTTAGATGAGGTTTTACAGCTCAGTTTGTAACCAACTGGTTTAAGTCAGGCTGGCCATGGCCTTTTATCCAGTTGTGGCTCACTGGCTTGTTTCCCCTACTCCATTGCTTATGCTGAGCACCAAGTACAATGGCAGTGTTGTCAAAGAAAATGCTTACAGTATAAAGTAAGAAAAGTGCGGCTGAACTGTAACAAGGGCTTCCTATTATTTTTCCGTCATCTGTATATGCTAGGGTCATAGGAATATCAAATATTATGATTGCCTAGAAGCAGTTGTACACATTTACAGATTTTATATAAAACCACCGAAATGCAGTTGTGGAGGGGAAATGAAAGCGAAAGTTCAAGCATGTGTCAGTGTACTTAGGTACAGCAGCATATCTTCATTAGGCACGTTTGCATTCTGGTTTGCCAATTGCAACCACCTGAAAAAAGAAAAATGTATCATTGCCTTGGCTCAAAAAGAAAAAAAGAAAAAAAAAAATCAGACTGAGTTCTAAAATGAAGGAAATCACAAGATGTGGTGCATTCATTCAGAAATTTCCTCTTAATTAAATCAGCCTAGTGAAAGTGAGTCATTTGTACATAAATCTACAATGGTAAGGGATCCTAGCAGACCTCAAAAATATAGGGAGTTCTTCAATATCTTTTACCCATATAAAACTGAAAGGCACTGTCATCTTTTGTATTACTTTTCACTTAACTGGATGTCTAATTTGTGCCCTTCTTGTTTTTATGGTTCCATTTTCTTTATGATGCAACCACTAATTCTCATTGTATATCAATGGATAAATTGTGTGGTAAGTTTGAACAGTATATAGGCCACATTTATTCACTGTTGTACATAATATGCTTAGGCTACTTCAATGTTTTTGGAGTCGGGCACCCAGCTGGGCCTAATGATTTCTTCGATGGATTTGTGACTCCTACAGTGACCTCTTAATTGATGCAGGAACATATCCCACATCAGCTTACAAACTAGGGACATGCATGTCAAAACAGTGTGCCCCAGTAAGCTTTACCAGCATCTTAATTGCTGAGGTGGCCTCAAATACATTGTTGGAGAATCGTACTGAAAGAAAAAACAATAATGAATAGAAAAGAGGATCAAAGGGGTCTGTCAAGCATATTATAATACTTCATTTATAAACATCTTTATTGAATGCCTGCATTCTGATTGGCTGAAAACCATTCAAAATGTTCTTGAAAAGCATTCAGAACTGGTCTTTGGATATAGCTTGCATTATTTTAAAGTGAATTGAATATGGTCACTCAGTTACCACTGTGCCCAATGCTGTACCCATGCTGGGTTACTATAGCAACATAGCAACCATAATAATATCTTAGTTAGGATAACCTACTTAGCTAGATCTACACAAGTTTTATATAATTCCTAAAGTAAGGTAAATTGACAGGAATTTACACGTACTGTGTTAAACCCAGCCTACCCTCGGCTCTACATTATTCCAATGCCTCATGCCTGTTAGCATCAGTTGAACTGACATGTAGGCCCAGCATTTCACACATTAATGCTATAGTAGCAGAACTATATTTTGGGTCAAGTTGCAATGTGCTGAGTAAAATATGTAATCTACATGTGAATCGCAATCTGTGTATTACTGTTCATCCACTCCTACGTTGGTGGTCAAGTAAAAGTGATTTTGGTCTCTATGTTGCTCATGCGGTCCTGGGGCCTTTAGCTCGTGACAATGTTACCTCCTGCAGAACAGTGATACACACAGGTTATAACTACCTAGTATGTTTGAACCAGTTTCTCTAACTAAGAGTGAAACAACATGTTACAACAAGCTGGCATGGTTATCATTGCTACAGGTTAATTCCATTAAGTTCTAGCTACAGTAAAGGTTTACATAGAACTAGGCCTATATCATCTACTGTACATTATATTAGAAGCCACTGGGTATTACATATTTTCCAAATTACCACCACTATAATTCTGCATCAAGACTAAAGACAGTTTAAGTTTAAATTGCCGCCTATGTCCAGGGTCCAATGCATATGTACACATTTTAGCTTGCTTTCAAAATGTCAGCATTAGATGAATGCTTATCATCACACAGTAGCCACAATACAACATAACTGTACAGAACTTTGTAGTATACCATACCTACTGTGATAACGATTCAAGGAACTTAAACAACATAAAATCATAAGCAAAAGCTAGCCAGAAGTTAGTTTCCCTTCTTCTTATGCTCAGCCTCATCTCTAAAATGAGGGACATATTTGTAATCAGTCTTTCTTTCAATAACATTGATCATCTAATTATAAAGTATGATTCCCAATTATAATATAAAATCTGGCAAGCAAATCCCTGCAGTCCTTATATCAGTCGCAACTTGTGGTGAAAAATGTTTGTTTGTCATTCCTGTCAGATTAATGCTAGTGGTTATGTCATAATAGAGCCTTTGGTGTCTTCTTCTTAGTAAAACTTTTGGGGATGTTTATGAATGGGGATAAATGCTGTGTACCTCTGATGCCATACGGAGGCAAAAGACCTTGACAATTACCTTGGTCTGCCCAGTTTCTGTGGTGACATTATCATGAATGCAGTCCCAAACCCCCTTTCCATTTCTTTTATTGAATTCTCTGTTCATTTCAAATCATTGTATGATTTCTAGTGTGCAACTATTTACAAAAAAATAATACAGTATTTTAACATATTAACAATTCTGTAGACAATTCCTTTTAAAATTTTTATTTTAAACATGAATTTTGCAAAGATTCACTCAATTACAATAAGTACAGTTTTGGTTGATATTTTCTAATCGTTCAAGTATTAACAAAATAATAGTATTGGTACATGTTTACAATCTGGTAGGCAGTTCCTTTTTACAGCATTTAACTAACTGGTAAGCAAGTAAACAGTGATATTACTGATGATTTCAAACCCTTCTGGAGGAATATTAATTGTCACACTGGTACTGGTGTACAGTATATACCTGCAGTAACTACAAATGCATAATTACAACAAATACATAAGATCCTGCTTCCTGAAGAATGTAGGCCCTGGGAAAGAAACATTCTATAGTGGTCTATATAGTTAAGGCCAAAACCTTTAGATGACCAATGATCCAGCCAGAATACTTCACCACCCAATGCATCACTACAAAGGTATTATTATGTCAATCATTCAATATTCACTGTTACAAAAACCTAAGGAAAAGAAGTGTTTTTAGTGTTTTCATAAAAATGACCCAAAATGACCGTTAGACTTGACCATTACTGACCTCAAATACCATAACACTACAAGGAGGCACTACTAAATTATAATCAACCTTTAAGACCGAGTCATGAAAATACTACAGCAAAATATCAATTTTTAGTGTCTTCATAAACTGACCCTAGCTGCTGACCACTAGCTAGCTGACTCCATATTCCTGAACATCCCAAAAAACACCCGGTGCAGTGTCATTACACTCTGATAACTATCAAAACCTGTACCATAAAACCTTCAGTAAAAGAACTATTTTGGTTAATCATGAAATGATGAAAATGACCAAAATGGCCAAGAATGACCACCATAAATTGACCACTGAAAATTAGGCCTACTGAACATCCCAAATGAAGAACATCCAAAGTATTTCTGACAAACACATAACAGTGTCATTCAATCATTGGAAAAGGGAGAATATCATATGTATGCACAAAATGACCCAAATTGACCCCTACATGACCTTTGACGCAAAATCTCTGACCACTACTGATAACCTATTACTCGTCCATCATTGCGTTAAAGTTTCAAAAAATCGGCCATAGCATGTGTTGATAGGGTATATCTTTGGAAGAAGTTTGACAGAGACAGGTGAGTGATGCAACACATTGTACAGACATACATACAGTAGCGTGATGGCGCCGTGCTATCACAACAGCTCACACCGGTGTACCGATTATTTGCTAAAAATATTCATATTTTATCCGTTAATGACCCTTGCTCAAAGAAATAATGTAGATACGTTTTTGACTTTCCAAAAGAGAAGATTAGAGTTCAGAAATCACCAGGGCGATCTCACAACGGAGCTACAGCTCCCTACAGAGACCTAGTGCATACACTGTATTGCAGACAACACACAGGTCTCTCATTCATGTATGAGGATTGATCGTCGTAATTTGTTGAAAATAACCCAATTGGCCCAGAATCCTCAAAATATTTTCATCACATGTGCAAAAGGCCCTTGTTAAATTATCTGCACAGTTCATGCATCCTTTATTGCGACGATTTTCCCTTACGGATCTTTTTTCTCTGAAAGGGCCCTGAAGTTAGGCAGTATCCTAACATGTAATTCATATTAATTCTAGAACCTAGGCTACACAAGTGTATACTGACTGGTTAAGCAGTTAATTGTGTTCGTTGAGCAATGTCGGGGAATTTATTATTGGTTTCGATGAAAGAGAAACCTATGCGGTCATGCTGGCGTGTGTATGTATG
>WURT03138092.1:0-11304 GCA_009936505.3 Holothuria glaberrima | reverse complement strand
GAATTTAAATTGTGATTTATTTGTAGATGTGTGTCGGACAGTGACATGCTGTCGCGGAGCTTTTATACAGTCATTAGAACCCACTCGAACCCTTCCAACTGTGTTTGAGCAATTACATCTTCCACCGACAGTTTGAAATGGATTATTGGCACTGTTTTCATATTTTCCTTTGATTTACGTACTCTGTGCTATAAACATTTTTCCAGTTAATATTTAGTTGAGCTTTTTGGGGGCCTAATTAGCAAATGCTGAATGGGTAATCATACGGTTTATGGCAGTACGAAGGCCCTTTTCTTCCATTTAGGAGGTATTTTTAGTCGAAGTGGTCCCTCTTGTTTTCGTTTCTATTAGAAAAGGCTCGGGGAATTAAATGTCTTACCAATACTCCACAAAATCCGTTATAGCTCAAACCAAATTTCTTAGCCCCGTCACTGGTTACATGTGCTGTGGTGTAAAATATCTCTAAAGCTAAAGATAAATCCCTTAACTCTGAATTGTGAGCACGCTGAGGCCCTACGATATCGTTTTCTTTTCATTTAATCAACCACACATTTAGCAATTTTTAAGATGCAAGGGGCGTTCTCTCTTCCCCCTCGAGATTCACCCAACCTTCCCTCCTCACATGTAGGTCAAGATCACAATGGTTCTCGTCATCGTCATCGTCTTTATCATCGCAATAGCCCGAACCTAAAATCTGAATTATACGTAATCTCCTTATCAGGCTTTCCACAAGCTTTCATAGATTATGGCTGTCATGTTTTTTTTCTTTTTAAAGTACATGAAGTTATTATTCAAGTAAACAATTGACGTTACAATTTTCGAGTGTACTCAATCGTCGCGATCAAAATGAATTCGGACTTAGGGAAAGCTACATATTGTGAGTTTACCCATGTCACGTGAACAACGTATGCAGTGTGATTAACTTAAATTACCTGAAGAGACAATGAACAAATCCAAAGTCCTTCAGGTGACAACGAGTTCTATTGTTCCTGTAGGGAAATATTACCCAATAAAATGTTCATACTTTCAATTGGCTTTTAATTATACTATCTTTGATGCAACTAACAAGGTCTAACAAGTGGAATATTTCGGCTAACAGGCAGCCATTACTATAAAAATTTCTGCGATCGGCGAGAGCCAAGTTATGTTAGCGCTCCTCTCACAAAATGTCAATTAGTGCAAAAATGACACACACCAAGTCTCCCACCACTAATAACTGGTTGAATGGCTCTTCACAGGTCTTCCTTTTTTCTTTCGAGGTTTCTGCTGAATATAAATTTTTGACGGTTAACACCATTAGAAATATGGAGCTTTCCCATCATAGAGAAAAGTGCATTAAACTAAGTTCCAATACTTCAATATGGAATAAGTTACATCTTAGAATCTTGCTTTGATTGTTGATAATACCATTACAAGAGGTGCCACTGTGGTGAAACCATATTCCACAAACACGCATTAAGGCAGATAACAACTTATAGATAATAAATATTATTCAGTCTCATACAATTTGTCTCCTCTAGACTAATTCAGTTTTACTGTATCAAATATAAACTGAACACAGTAGATGTATGTATATACTTAGAAACTATCTCTGTGCTCCGTCTTTGTAAATTTATTGTACATAAGCTAGGTTCATACTTTCCCGCCGACCTCACTCGGTGCACATTCGCCGAGCGTAGTCGGCGAATTTACCTGCTTTGCGTGTTCTAGTCGCCTTGTCTTAAACGGACACTTTTCACACCAACGAACCCGCGATTCATACTTTGCGGCTCAGAAGCGTAACCCCGTTCTGCACAAGTATAGACGCAAGATGGATCCGATACATGTGGTTGTATCTATCCTACGTTTGGAAGATTCGTAAGGGGGGGGGGGGCGACACGAGCTGGTACGTAATGACACTGAATAATCCCCGGACGTAAAAGGAGACGATTTCACTCTTCCGTGGCTGATACACCTAAGCGTCAAAATGACTGAATTCACTTCAGATAGTTTCAAATCAGTCTAATCGGATTTGACCAATTTTAGCAGCATCTCTCCGTTGGCCATTCAGCAAAGCACGTCCGTAGCCAAAGGGGGCCAGAGTAAGCATAGGACCCCAGAAAATTCAAAATTACTGTTCCCTTAATGCCCCTGTTAGCTTATGCACCCCCTTCAGTATCTTTTCCTGGCAACGGACCTGCATTGCACATTAACGCAGGGGATAAACATTCAGGAGGACGATTCAAAGGAGCCTGTTTTGAATTGCTCATTTTACAGTCTTTAGTTACGTGGCCAGGTTGTGTAATATTTTCCAGCATTTTTCCCCGCATTTGTATTCATTTCTCCTTTTGTTTAACTCCAGCGATTGAACAAAATAGCGGAAAGATTTGCGCCGGCGAACGAAGCTCCCTTACGATTGTAAAAGGGCGTCTCAAGTTCGTATTTCAGTTTTCGTGAAGTATATCCAGCAGTTTTGCCCTTCTTTCACGTCCGGTTAATCATAGGCAAAGGAAGCGGGGTATGCGCTGGGAGAAAGTGTACAAATACACACGTGGGGCTTAAGAGTGTTTTTACCACCCTTAGTATGAAATTGCGTCTAAGGAACCTCAAATGTTAAAAAGTTTGTAGTCCGGCAATATTTTGGTCAGGTCTAAACTCAAGTTGTCCATTAGTACGTTATATGTAAGGAAACAAATATTTATTGAACTCCCGAAGCACTGAAAGATTAAACGTGGTAGCCTACACAAAGTTATTGTTATATACTGCACAGATGTTTGTAAAGACTGGACATGGTACCAGCATCGCAGCGATACTTGGAACGAAGCTGACTTGAATGACATTGACAGCAGTTGATCGGTAGGATCAGGTATGCCGATCGCATGTGAATCACTGATGAGTGTAACTCGCTCGGACGCACCAACCTTCCCTCTGATGCATGATGCACGCGACACAGCTGAAACATGAAGATGTAACATGTGTGTTTTTCTCACGCAGTACGGTGCCACAATATGTTTAGCCTGTGTAACTTGGCCTATGATTACCTTTCGGTACACGCTAAATTCTGTGTACCCTTTAGTCCCGTTTTCTCCTGCAAAATTATTTTACTGCATAACACTTTTATGATTAGGATGTTCCAGGTATAAATCGTCGCTCTGGACGATTTTTGAGGCAAGTTAAGGTGTCTCAACAGCAGGGCTGTATAACTGCTCGTAAAGTGAGGGAAAACATGCACGCGTAATCATGAGAGGAACCTGCCCTTATCTCATTTGAAAAAAAAAATGAAGTACCCAATCATCTAAAAGATAAATCCTACCAGGAACAGTGGCTTTTGTGTTCAGCTTCATAGAAGAATGCAATCACACTGCCTCTATTGTGCTAGTCACTGGACTTTCCCTGAGCAGCTTCATGGGTGAATGTAAACACACAACACTCTATTGAACTTGACTTAATCCAAGGTACCTACCATGTGCCTGCTATGACGGGTACCAAATTTGAAAAGTAGCTAAGGGGCTTTTCCCGGCATGATAGCAGCAAAGGCTATCTCGCATGGGCTTGAAATATCATCCCAATCATGCTCCCCGTACCAACTTCTGGTGGGGCTTTCGTCAACGAAGAATAAGCTGGAATGATGCCCCTTTCAGTGTCGGCGCCCCTTTAACTGCACAGTAATTCCTGCTTTCGAGATAACATACATAGGCCTTCAATGGTCCTTTCCGAAAAATGCTTTGAAATGCTAACACAACCTTAAAGCATAAGCATCTAGCATTACATTTTCAATCAAAGCGCTATGCTATTTTGAAAACAGGGAGGGAGTTCCTCTTCCCCTTACACCCATTTCCTAGACAAAATTCACTTTTACTTGAAGTAGTGTACCCTGGCATCCCAATTCACGAGTAACTACCAAATTACACGCGATCCCCAACAGCCACATAGCTACATTAACATCACTCTCTTTCATGTCCAGATCTCTCTAGAGTCATCATAACGGTCCGCCTAACATTAGGCTTCAAATAAAAGCCTTCCCTAATCGGGCAATCATTCACAGGTCAGACAATCATTCACAGTCGGGCATCCATTCACAGATTGAGCAATCAATAACACATCAGGGGCAATCATTCACACAGGTCGGGCATTCATTGTACCGGCGAGCAATGCCGGTCATTCAATAGGATCACCAATCCACATCATCGTCGTCGATATACTGCACTTTGCGTAAACGCTTCCACACGATTAGGAACGAGACGTCCTGTACATTTATAAGTGTACAGTATATTTTTGTACGTAGTTTCTTTGTACAAAAAGTGCAGATTTGGGCACTCAAATGATAACGACAACAACTGGGATCTCGACGTTCTTTAAATTAAATGTGAATATTATTCTTTTAGACGTGGTTTTTTTTTTACACAAAATACTATTTTGGGCCATCAAAATGATAACGAAAACAACTCAGGAATACAACTTTGGATCAGCGCTATTCAAACTATCTATATGAAACGTTTTAGCACATTTAGAGCACAATTGAACGAAAAGAAGGGAACTTTACGTTTTCAGACAAAACCTTCTTACGAGGTCAAGTAACGTTCATATTTATCACAAATGGTTGCATCATTAAGATATTTTCCCCCACCTACACGTTAAGTAAATTTTCGTTCAATCTATGATGAAATAGGTAAATGCCACGCATATAAACACGATGACGAAATATGACAGACATTTGCCATGGGTACGATAGCAATAGTTCAGCTGAGCTAAAAATCAGTCCATCTCCATCGGATTGGGATACAGGAAACAGGTTGTTCTGGGTTTCCGCCCTCAAAGAGGATCCAAAACGCACAGTTGAAGTTTGTTGACCCTACTCGCCCCACAAAATTTCCGTTCCGTGTTGTGGTCCCCGAGTACGTGTGAATTGGGCTTAACTTACACGTTATAGTCACCTTTTGCAGAGGACTTGCATCGTTCTTTTGTATTTGAGTGTGTTTCCTTTTGTTTCTATTGCCTCATGTGCTCTGCCAAGGATAACTATTACGTGTAAAATGTCATAACGACTTAAATAGAGAATTACGATATACCCCACAAGTACATACAACTTTGGCTGTTGGTTCGTATGAAAATAATATGATGTGTTGGAGTGTCCTCCTCCGATGAGTCTGCTTGCTATCTATTTCAAGACAGCATCTTAGAATGTAACCTACTATGTTGTTTTTCTGTTTCTGTCATTAGGGAATTGAATCACTTCCTGAAGTTCCATCGCAGAGACAAGGCCTGTACTACGACAGTTATGTAAGTAAAAATGGCATTCTAATTTAATTCCTTTGAAATTTTCAGATAAGAGGAGGAGAAGTAAGACAAAATTCGCACCTCTTAATCATTTCTAACAATGTAACCATAGTCCAAATTGTCAAAGTATTGTGAGAACTTGAGACTCCGTTATCTATAATCGTTTTCCTAAAATAAAACGGTTGTAATTTAACAGTTTTTTAGCAATTTATACAGAAAATGTACATCAGAGTGTTTGAAAGAACGCGTTTAAAAATGGCTGATAAGATAAAAAAAGAAGGCAGCCTTTGAATGTGTTTTTATGAACCAAAGAAACAAAACAGACTAAGAATATTACAATTGACTACGGAGAGCGAAAGAAAAATATAAGAGGAAGGATGTGGCATAAGGTGAACAACTGGGTTAGAGTCTGAAAGCAAATTTCTTCCTGTCAACACCGCATTTAATCTTTTTGATAGGCAAACTTGTGCATGGCTGATTAGCAAATTGTTTTTTTTCTGACTTCCTCTGTGGACAAGAACAGTGAAAGCCACAGCTTACATTGCATTCAGTCTCTGTCATTACGGCTGGACACTCGAGCCGACCAACCGGCCAAGCAAACAAATCAATTAGCACGCTCGAGGGAATCACAGATTGAGCACAGATGAGCTCCCCGGATTTTTATACCAAAAACCGGGGAAGGCTGTCAGACTTCCCTAACGGACTTGTTCGCGATATGTACTTAAGTGTGAGAAGACTGAAACAAAAGCATAACTAAGATAAAACATAAACGCTTGACAATGAAACGATCTACTACTTACAACCTTTGCTATTTTTTTCATCAGTACCAGGGCTAGATTTTTTTAATTTATTAAGATATTTATCTAATTCAGAATTGTATGTAGAATGCACAAACATAAATTACTGCAATCTTCAGTTGGAGGTAATTTATCAGGAAGAGGAATATTAGATTGCTTTGGGACTAAACGTAAACTCACAGTACTGAGAATATAACCATCAAAGTTAGCACGAACTCGGTATCCAAGATATTCATACCACTCATTAATATCGCTACTGGAATGAATCTTCCGATATCACATTAGGAAAGCTATTTGCCTTTCAAATTCGTTTTATACTTTAAAGGTTATCTGTAAATTCATTAGATTAATGATTACACTTAGCATCACGAGTAACGGTTGTAATTCTTTTTTTCTCAGAATGTATAATACGTGGGTTTGTTCCCAAGAGTGTTGGTAAACGTGGGCTCAAATGCTTTCAATTTTATTGTTAGTGGTCTCAAATCACTAACTAATAGATTGAATGTCCATTATTAATTAGGGTTTACTAGTAATCTTCTTATACAGTAAAATACAATTAGTCTCAGAAGTTCAAGTACTATTCAGCTATATACTGCGCATCTCCTGTATGAACATGAGAAGTCAAACAGTTGAAGCCACACTCCTAGTGAATCACTCTTCACCGTTGAAATAAACCAATAAAAGCACATCTTAATCAACAGGTGTCTGCTTCTCCTTGTGCTGTGTTGTGACTCCCTGGTACCATTATAAATTTACCACTCTTGTGCTCACGCAGTTAAGTCAGTACTTAACCCTCTGAGCTGATGTCGAATATGCACCTCTTTAGAATTTTAATATTCTAAAGAGCTTATATGGGGAGGCGTTACGTCAGCTGGGCAGGTACGTAAGAACCCTGGGTTCTCAGATAAATCTGATATCAGATTTACACATTGCCCTTTTTGTTTTACGAGACCCACCGCCTAAACAAATGCAAATGTGATCCGTTCAACTACAGGGGGAGAATCGGCAATAAATAGACAATAAATTTCTTAGTCAACCAGAAAGTTAATGTGAACCTGACATTGAAAAATGGCCAGAGGTATCACAGAGAATCCGAACTGGAATCAAACTTCGAATTTGCAACGATCAGGCTTTTATGTAGAGAGAGCTTGGCATGAGGTTTTACTCGTAGCCCCTTTACTGTAAATTGCCAGGGACTTGATTAGACTGAAATCTTAATTCAGAAAAGTTGCTTTCTCAAGGTTGATTCTGTATGAATACCCCCCCCAAGCGAATAAGCAAAGGATGTAACATAACGAAAATTTAAAAACAACTTAAGTATATTTCCAGTGTGGAGGATTTACCAGTACCTCCCTCGTATATCTTCTGCCATGAACTTGAAGCAAAGACATTCGGTCAAAAATCAGTTGTTTCCTCACGCAGAAGGATTATTAATAGTAACCCCCGCATAGCTCAATAGCCACGTGGTATGTAAGAGAATATCTAAAAATAAAAGAAATAAAAAAACACAGTGTAGTGAACAATAGTATTTGGCGCTGGGGCCTGGCAGACTGAAAATGTGGTCACTCTTTTGAAATTGAACATAAGCTCAAATTAAGTGTTGGTATGTTAGAAGGGTTCTTATTCTAAACAATCTGGTGTAATTTCCATTTGAATCCGATGTGTGGTTTTCAAGATATGAGCAGTTTAAGTTGTCACATTTTCAACACAAAGTGAACTTGAGGCAAGCACATATGACGTCATCGTCTCACATTAATGAATAGTTTTTTTGTTCTTGCTCAAGCGTTACAACTTATTAACTCCTCTACAATCCCCTTTCGGATGAGAGACATGGGAATATTACAAAATTGACATTCCCCATGGGGAGGTCCTATCCCAATTGACTTCATGGTCAACGCAACAGATAGAAAACTCAAAGCATAAAAAGCATTATTTATAAATGTACGGAAGTGATACAATCCCTGCTTGCCTCAACCTCACTTTTGGTCGCAAATGTAGTAACTTCATTTGCTTATATCTCGAGAAATACATTCCCGATTTGAATGGAAGTTTCAACGAATTGCGTAGATATAGTTCTTCTTACAAATATAAAAATTAAGTTTTTGCTTATACCCTTCTTTTAGGAATTTAGCAGTACCAGCCTTTCAGATCAGTTGTTATGCCTGGGGGAGTTACCAGTAATAGCGTTATGGGCTATGGATGTGATCAGATTTACACTCAAGGACAATTCAATCGATTTCAAGGGAATAGATTCTAAGCAATTAGCAATGTCATGTTTCCATAGTTGTAGACTTGTCATGCGACTTGGACTCGAGTCACTGCTTTTGTAACTTGCGATTTGACGATACTGTGCTAACAGACTTTCTACTTGACTTGGACTTGCAAAATACGATTTGTGACATGACTTGGACTTACAGAAAATGACTTGCTACCAACTCAAGTCAAAAGTTCGTCCAGCGATCTAAAGACCCCATAGATTAGCGTGCATCACTGCAGAGTGTCGATATTTCACAGAAACTCCTTGAGAAAGATCAATAAGTTATGAATAATGAATTACCTCTTGTTCAGTTTGACTATATAAATATTCAGCTAAACGAAGTGAACGTATGTAGATTCTTGGATATAGTATCTGAGTGTTATTGTAAGCATTTACAGTGGAGGGCAGCAAGTGATCTGTCAAGGGTGAAATTTAAGTGTAATATGTTATAATATACCCCTGAAATTTGATGTTCGTTCTGATGTGGATGACAAAGATATGGCGTGGTATGAAGGTGATATCATGTGACATGAAGTTTCCTTCTCCCATGAGTTTATTAAGTTATGGTATATGGAAATCAAATTTCATTTGCTAGTATTATCAGACGACAAAATCTTAAGATGAAGCGTATTCTGTCATTTTCATTGTTCTATGTCTTTCTATAGGGAACATCGAGTAGAAGAGTCTATTTCGAAGAACGTGTAAGTACATTCCGTAAAAAATGGTATCATTTTACCAGTTATCTCTTTTGGGAGAGAAGAGTAAAGACTTTCGACGCTGACTCACGGCTAACAATGTCACAATAGTAAAGGACTTATGAGTATTATATGGAATTGAAACCTCTTTATCTATGGCAGTTTTCTACAAAAAAAAACGGATGTTATTCAACAATATTTAACAACTGGCACAAGCCATTTGCATTGTGTAGTTGAAGAACAAGCAAACATTAAAACGTGGTTAATATGATAACACAGTGAAGCCACTGAACCTTTGTATGTTCAATCTCTTCACCGACAAAAAAGACTAAGAATATGAAAATACACCATGATAATATTAAAAACCGAAAAAAAAGGAAGTGAGCTTGGCTAGAACAAAAAAAAGATCATATGTAATCATACAACAAGTAAAATTTTGGGTTTCTTTTAATGCTTGTTACGAAAGGGGGTATCAAAGTGGATATGGACGTTTAAAGTAAACTGCCGTATATGACATTATGTATTTTTGTAGTATAGTGTTATAACAACTACGAAGAGCAAAAGAAACCAATGTCGGAGAAAGGGTTTGTTTCTGAAATTTAGAAAGATTGAACCATGAACAAATTGATAATGTAACTTTAGGAACAAACAATAAAATAAGCTGCTGCTTGATAACTTTGCAGTGAATTTGATCAAGAGTAGGCCTAGATTTTGTAATGTTTTAGGTTAGTTTGAACTTCAGTCATGTCTGTAGGGTGTTAAAACATAGTACGATTTTCAGCGAAAGAAATTAAGTACATTGCTTTAAAGCCAAAGTTGTCCAGTGCTAACAATATAACCATTACAAACGTCACCAACTTCGTAAGATATTCGTACCACCCGCAGTAAGATCGTGGTTAGAACGAATCTTTCCATATCACCTACACAAAACAAAGCAAATTGCCTGCTAAGTTTCTTGTATAGTTTTTTAAACCTGTACATTCATTAGGCAAATAAACGAAGCAATACGAATTACAGTTGCGGGTTTGTGTCGGAATAAGAAAATGTTTCCTAGTTTAGTGAGGCTTGCTTTGGGGCAATGAGAATACAAAAGACCACACGAAATCCAATTGTCTTTATTTGGACGTTTAAATAGTAACAAGGGGGAACAGTTAATGTAACTTATAGGGCCCCTCGAAAGAGAAATTAAAGTGCGTGCGCTTTACTACTGCAGTAGACTTGGGAAATATTGTCCGTAAATATACCAGTTCGCAAGACTAGTTCAGCTGATGTAAAGGTTTTGTCGGTTTCCTCTTGTGGGTATGCTTAGGACAAACATAATCATAAAAGCAAAAAATCATCAGACAGCTCATCAACAAAAACATTAGAAGAAATGTTGAACTTCTTACTTGGGATATCACCGTCCATGTGTTTGTGTCTTGAACAACGGTTTTAGGCTTATCCAATTGAGGTTCGAAACCACAAGATGAAAATGTGTTTGTTAAAATTTTGACAATATTTGCAAATACTATTAATTTAACATTACTAAGACTATGCTATAAGCATGCCATCATGACGTCAGGCGACTTTAACTATCTGGCGCTCCTGGTCTTTCAACAACAGACTCCTTTGCCAAATCCTCTCATATGAGAGTAAAACAACACCAGAGCCTGCTAGCGTCCTTCCAGAACCGTGTTGTAGAAGAGTATGCCGAAAGCTTTACGATCATAAATCGTTCTTTGCTGTCGCTTAAGACAGAGTCTGTGTGCTGTGTCAGTGTAGATTGCTGAAATCCTGGATTCCAATTTGTATGGGCAATGTTCATGATGAGTTGACTCTTGACTGCAAAAGTCATGATTTTTCTTCTTCACACCGGCTCTATGTACGCGGTTCCTTCTGTAATATATGCAATTAGTTTAATTGGTGATGGACCTTTATTTTACCACTGTTAAGTTATTGCTGCTTGCGCTGACCCGTTTCCCATTCATGTGGTCGAGTATATTTCTCAGAGGTTTTATCTGTGAATCGGCATGGCGTCTTTATGACCAACTCGAAAACTATTTTAGGGATTTGTTTCTGCCACTTTTGTCGATACGCAACGCTTTTCTTGAGTAACTTACTGCAACTTTATCTTTGTTTCGGTCAAAGTTTTGAAAGGAACCCTATGTTACTTACAAACAGTGTATATTACATATTGATCTAATAGGCATATTGTATGAAAAATTGAAACAACTGATAGGTCAAGTTAGTTAGTTAGTTAGTTAGTTAGTTAGTTAGTTAGTTAGTTAGTTAGTTAGTCAGTTAGTTAGTTAGTTAGTTA
>WURT03138081.1:0-11304 GCA_009936505.3 Holothuria glaberrima | reverse complement strand
TGCTGCACACAGTGAATAGCCAGGTCAGAGTTGCAATCCTCCAGAATACGGCGTAGTGAATTGGAGACCAATCCTAACTCTTCTCAAGGTTACGAGTTACGTGTGAGGCCTTGGCCTAAGTTATGCTTACTATACGATGTCTACGATGTTCCTTAATGACTTCTTATGTAGTTAAGGTTTAGCTACAATGTTTTTGAGTATTTTACGATGTTTGCTAAGCTACATTCTTATGTTCTACATCATGTTGCTAAGTTTATCTGAGCCTATGCACTGTGCAGTAGTTAGGCTTCATTTTCAGTTATCACATTGTTATTTTACATTACTATTACTAGGTTGGTGGAGTTTAGTCCTCCATGCTTGTTTTGTTTCTCATGGACCTTCCCCCAGGTGGTTACTCCATCTGGGGGTGGGTTTACCTGCCCCGCCCTTGACGGGTGGGCCGATTTCTTGCATTTGTGTTTTTTCTTGTATTTTCCTTTGTTTGCACAGTATGCCTTCCCAGAGGGAACCGCAGAGGTGTGTAGACCATGGGATCTTCATGACTTATGTCCTATTTGCGGACCTTGTGACCCAAAGGAGTGTACAGTGTGTTTATCGTTCTCTGATGAGCAGTGGAAACTGATAGAGACTTGGATCAGGGCCAGGCTGATCAAGAAGCCTCGACCTTGGTGTCAGGGCCATCCGTTCAAGAAGCAGTCCCTTCAGGGACAATTGCTGGAGCCGGGCCATCCACCCTTGGTGGGGGTGGCCCGGCAGGACCGTCGGGGTCTGAGAGTCAGCACCATTCAAGGCCGCGGACTGGATCCAGATCGAAAACTCTGACTCGAGGCAAAGGTCACGTAGTGGGTGTTTGACCCGAGCCACCAGGCGAAGGTCCTGAAGCAAGAGTGCGACCCGAGCCATGAGGCAGAGGTCACGAAGCACTAGTTTGACCCGAGCCATGAGGCAAAGGCCCCGAAGCAGGAGTTCAACCCGGGCCAGGAGGCAGAGGTCCCAAAGCACAAGTTTGGCCCAAGCCAAGAGGCGATGGTCCCGAAGCACTAGTGCAACCCGACCCAAGAGGGGACGGTCACGAAGCATTAGTTCGGCCCGAGCTTTGGAACGACGGTCACTTCGTGGGAGTTCGGACTGATCTAGGAGACAAAGGTCATACAGTGGCAGTCCCACTAGAGCTGAGAGAGATTGGTCACGCAGGAGGAGCAGGAATCATCATTGCCGTTCCCGCTCTCGTTCCCGTTCATTGAGGAGAAGAGAGAAAACATGGCTGCTTTCCCAGCTGTCACAGCTGTTGGACACACGGGAAACACCCTCTGGACATACCTCTTCTCCATCCCGTGAGACAGCTCACCCATTTGAGGAATGCCCTCAAGCCAGTGAGGAGGGTTCGGATGAGGAGGATTCGGATGAGGAGGACCAGCCCCTTGGGGCTTCTCTACCTCAGACACTTGTTGACACAGTCAATGACATTGTTCGTTTTCACCTGGGTTTTGAAGAATTGGCACAGGAGACGTCTAAACTCCAAACTGATATGGACAAACAAAAAGTCAGTCTTTTCGTCGTCACTTTCCACTAGATACAATGCTTACAGAACGGTTAGAGGAAATAAGCAAATCAGTTACTTCTGCCAAATGGAAACCGGTTGGCAGGGCACGAGAGGGCAATGTTGTAGCTACAGAGGAGTACTATGCCCTCTACTTTAAACCCCACCATCCCTGAGGAGGCCATTGAACGCCTCAGGAAAGTGGCAAGATCTGATACAGACAGAAAGAAGCGCCTTTCAGCTCTTCATGACATTGAATTGGCGGCCAGGACTGGTCTTAAGTTTGCTTCAATTGTCGCGTTATTACCGGAAGTGCTGATGAAATATCACCAGCAGGGTGAGGAGGAGCCTTCGCCAGTGTCGGATGAGGAGGCTGCCTCCCTGGTACGTAGCTTGGGGCGCCTGACATGCCTGATATTGGATCAGTTCTCTTTCCCCCCTCTGAGTCTCATTCCCAGGGTCATCTCCAAAGTCAAGTCAACGGGCAATTACAAACTTTTATTGATAGCCCCGTTCTGGCCCAGACAACCATGGTTCCGGACATTATCAGACCTTCTCATAGACTTACCCAGGTGCCTCCCACTGGGGGAGGATCTACTTACTCAGGGACCTCTGCACCATCAGAATCCCAAGTCTCTGCATCTGGTTGTATGAAAAATATCAGGGCTTGGACTCAGACAGAAAGGCCTTTCTCTCCGGACGGCACAGTTGGCCTCCGGTAGC
Organism: Holothuria glaberrima; assembly: GCA_009936505.3. Classification (NCBI taxonomy): domain Eukaryota; kingdom Metazoa; phylum Echinodermata; class Holothuroidea; order Aspidochirotida; family Holothuriidae; genus Holothuria; species Holothuria glaberrima. The sequence goes on along the minus strand of WURT03138081.1, from coordinate 9,041 downwards.
AGGCGTACCTCAACAGTGGCGACTTACGATGCAAGGTTGGCCAAGTTCAAGACCTGGTGCACCAACAGAAATGTCACTCCCAGTTCTTCCCCTTTATCAGTTGTAGCCGATTTTCTTACCACCCTCTTCGATGAGGGGCTTCAGGTTAACACAATTCGGAATTACCGTTCTGCTATATCGGCAATTCACCAGGGCTTTGAAGATGGTTCCTCGGTTGGGGACAACGCAGCTCTAGCCCAGCTCATTAAAGGGATGTCCATCCAGAGACCCATCCGGCGGGTTTTGGCCCCATCGTGGTCCATGAATGCAGTGCTGAGGACACTGGCAGATGACCCCTACGAGCCCCTACATAAGGCTTCTCTGGAACATCTCACGGTTAAGACTTTATTCCAGCGGTTAAGTCCCAACGAAGGAGTTGTATTCAAGCGCTTACAACCAAACCAGGTCATATTCGCTTTGAACCACATAGGGTACCTCTGGTGCCCGATTTAGATTTTCTTCCAAAGAATCAGACTCTGGACTTTGTGCCAGGGGATCTTTTTATACCCACAATGTCCTCTGGATCCTCCATCACAGAGGATACTAAAGGTTTGGTGTCTGGTGCGAGCGCTCAAATGGTATTTGCACAGAACTGAGAAGCTTGGACAGTCAGAAAGACTATTCATTCTTCATAGATGTCCATACACCCCAGCATCTAAGACAACAATTTCAAGATGGTTAGTTGACTTAGTGGCGCCAATCTCTCACGCCCCCGTGCTCATGATACCTGCGGACTGGCCACCTCTCGGGCTCTTTTTGCAGGCGCAAATCTGTCAGATATTCTGAAGGCTGGTGCTTGGAAAACTTCCTCCACCTTAGTATCCCATTATCTGTCAGACACGTTGGCAGCAGACGCAGCTTTTGGCCATGCTGTACTGGGAGGGATGGTGCCCAGTTCCCAGGCATCATTCCCACCACTGCAGTGAGGGTGCTATTCTGTGGGATAGTAGTGTGGGAGACAGGTAAGGAAGGGGGTGTAGTGAATACCCCAAAACTCAATTGGTTTGGATATTCGGTAACACCTAACTTACCTGTCTCCCACACTACGTCCCCCCTCCCGCCTTGCACGCTTCTGGGGGAGGTAAGGAATGAAACCTGCCTCTCTCCTCTCTGTCGCGCTTTCCAACAAAGGGGACACCCGACGTTTCAGTGCATCACAGGATCCTTCGACTCTTCCAGGCACCAGCCTTACAGTGCAGGAAACAAGGGGGATCCAGGCCATCTCAATCAAGAGGCCAACTCTTGAGATGGTGAGATTTCGTTCCAATTTTTTTCCTTTTCTAAGGTAACAGTAATACTAGTTAGTATTTGAGCATGGAAGTAGGGTTGTTTGTTTGTGTATAATATAATAATAATCACTTGAATATTACTATAACCGCATACATGTTAACCTTTTTTTTCTTTGTAGCAGCAGTCACGCCCTCTGTGGAGACTGCCCAGTTCGTTGGTCCTTCCCCCACTCGGTCTTTGGTGACCCAGTGGGGTGAGGGCCGCCGACCTGGTCAGTCTTGGTTCTCCCTCTCGGACTCTCCCTCAGTCGGCAGAGAACCTAAGAGGACGATCGCTAATTGGGGTTGAGTTCGAGGGGTCAGACCGTAGAGGGCGCTTGGTGTGATTTTTCTGCCGGTTCTGGCACTGGGGCAAGGCCAGTGTGATAGTAGTGTGGGAGACAGGTAAGTCGGGTGTTGCTGACTACCCAAATCACTTGAGTTTTGGGGTATTTGAAATGTGAAACCCAACCACATTCAGCTGTCTACCAACATGGGTAACATGTGGGGCCTAGATGGGCATATCCCATGCCCAGATTTGCCCATGAATCCCATGGTAATCTCATGTGAGCCCCACATACAGTAATGTGTTGGCTAGATTAGGATCAGGGATGTGCCCATGCCAGGCACAGGGTTGATGCTGCCCAGCACTAAAAATTTCAGCCTGCCAAAAAAATAATGAATCTTTCCCTTGCATTTTACTTCAATCTGGCAGTAGCAGAAATGTCTAAATAAAGCCTTACCTCTCCCAGGATGGTTATCAAGTGCCTGTCACTCCAAAAATCCTGGGTACACCCCTAGGGATGTCATATCCCTGAAGAGCACTTGACCTTTCATGAACAATTTCTGACAGACACAGTTTTGAGATTATCTGCCAGGATGTTTCTGATACAGTTCTGGACTTGTGTAAGTTAAATGAGAAATCAATTAGCTATATAGCAAAGCACAAAGGTTAAGGCATTCCCTGTTTTAAGATCAAGATATGAGGACTATCAGATCAATGATTCTGAGGTAGTGATTCCATGATCAGATCAAGACTGTCAACAACACTGGTGGGACAGTAGACAGTGTGCCTATCAACACAGGTATTGCAAGCCTGTACAAATAGCTTTATTATGTGTTGGGTCTGTTCTTTCCAGCCAATCTATAGTAGGGCCACATCCAACATAGCCATGATGTACTGGAGGCTGACAGGTTGATCATGTTAGTCAAAGTATCAGGAGATGTAGAACCCTTCATACACAGGTTTTGCCCTCACAGGCATCAAGTCAAAGGAACTTTTGGGCAAAAGAATTCTTAATCTATATTTCAACTTCAATTTATTTTAATCCAGAATAAATGTTAGAATATTTACAAACAGAAGTATTAAACCACATTCAGTACAAGAACAAAGACATTAAACAGTATTTTCAAAGTGTTAGTATGTATACAAAAGTCTAAAATCTAAAAAGCAAATTAACAGTATTTGACTCCAGAATTGGTCAATTTTCAAGGGTTATAATTTTCCAGTACCAGTGTCAGAAGTGTAAACATGGACCATGCCCATTGGAGCCAGCAAGGGAGGGCATTAACTTTTAGTTAGAAGTTCTTGTTCACAAAAGTGTGATCAGCTGTACCTGAGAGCAGCCAAAATTACCTAAGAAAATGCCAAACCCCAGGAGCTACTGTAAAAGATCTGCCACCAATATTTTTTATGGCCGTCTGCACCTACTTGTGCTTTGCTTTTTCTTTATACAACAGTCAAGGGGAATAGCCTAAAAAAAATCTCACTTCTGGTCCCAGAAGGGAGCTTTCTACAATTTTAAAGGGACTTGCATTTCTAGCCATGATTATTCATGGTGGATGTAAAATAACGGTAATACTTGTAGGTGTACTCACTTTGTGGCAAATTTTGACAGGAACTACATGGCTATTTGCCTCAGTTTGATACTTTTTTACTTCAAACAAAAGACTTGCATGAAATTTTCCTTCATCCAATATCATGTCATCTTTTTGAAGTAATTATACCAGCATACCTGCAGTATTAATTGTACAAGAGCACCCTAGTGCAAATGCCAACTTTGACAAGGCTGGCCAGGTACTGTTTCCAGCAATGTAATGTAGATCAGATATGCATGCAGTGTTTGGCTCATATGACATGGCATGGTAGCTTATTATGCAATCATGAGCTTAGTGTGCACAGCTGAAAAACATGCAAAAAACAGTGCCATATCTTAATTGAGCTTTGTGGTAATACGTTGTGGTTAGTTTACAGTTTGGTTAGTTTAGCCATTAAGCTGTAGGTTTGGCCAATTTGTCATATGAGGTCGACCATTTTCTTATTATGTCAAGTTAAGTGCCAGATAAACTTGACGTTGGCATGCATTCAGTGGCATGACCAGATTTTTTCATTGGGGGGGGGAGTGCTGAGAGGGGGGCAAAGGTTGAAGTGGGGGTAAGTAGTAATGACTCTATCCTAGTGGAGCTCCAGCATCGGTTGGCGGGTAGAGTACAGAGAAAATATTTTGATAAAAATGCCTCTCAGATTGCAGGAAATGGCACTTCTCAGTCTCTCTGGCCTTGTGAGTTTCAGCTAAGTACTGTATTCTTTAATTTTGTCTCATACAATTTTTGCCCAATATTTTTTTACCTCTGAATTTCTTTTGGGGGGCAAGCAGGAGGGCAAGACATTTGACTGGGGGCTCCAGCCCCCTGCCCCCTGGTTATGCCACTGACTGCATTGTTATAGCTTGGGTTAGTTAGATGGGGTTTAACGACACACCAACACGAATGTGTTATATAGTGTCAGCAAGAATAAAAATCAACTTAAAAAGGTAAAGTTGAAGTAAAATAAAAAAACAAAGATTGGGTAAAGTTCAAGTGGAATGATGTCTGGGCAAATGCAGGAGTCATGTTAAAATTTACTGAAAGCTTACTTTCCTTGAGAAAGCCCAGAACAAGAGAAGGGTCCGTGTCCTCGAATAATGTTTCCAGGTTTGGCACAGTGTAGTACTTCTGACAAATATGGGAGTATTCGTAACAGTCAACGAGAATGTGACTAACGGTGACAGCACAATCACATGGGATACAATATGGTCTTTCATCCCCATGGAGTAAATATGTATGGGTAAGGTAAGTGTGACCGATGCGAGCCCTGGTCAGTACCAAATCATCTCTCTGTTTTTTGGGGGATGCATTACCCACAGTCCCAACCGTTGGTTTTATTCGGTGCTACTACGTGTGGATGTACTTTCTATACGTAAATCCCACAAACTCTTGTTGCATGCACTGACTAGTTCGTCAAATTGTAGTTACGCTGTGCTCTAAGAGCTTGACATGGTTGTGGTACAACACAGTCTGATAGACTCTCCGTACAGTTTGGTTGTGGCTGCTTTCTAGGTGACTTGTAACTAACATTAGACTAGGTTTGGCATGTATCCATATGTACAATATGTTAGGATGGCCTGTGAGCTGGTGCCAGCAGCTCTAAAGAAAAAAGTATCGTACGTCAAAATTAGCGAAGTAAAGTTTTTGAAAAGTTGTTAGGGGCTTAGTTAAAGTATTTTACACATGCCCCAAACATATTTTGTGAAATGTATGCCACCTACATAATTTTGGATACCTGTCAATTTCACAATGGGGCTAATTGCTACCAAGACTGCAGTCTTACACCTATAGTGTGTACAACAGTGGCACTGAAATTTGAAAGGACTTAAATGAACCTAGGCTTGAACGTTCGGGACTGGCACTGAAATTTGAAAGGACTTAAATGATCGGAGGCTTGAACTTTTGGGACTACAATCTCAGAATTTTAGGCGCTTGCTAAATTGGCAAAACCTCCTCATTGACCACGAAAAAAGTTGAGTTGCTTGAAGAGTGTGTGTAATTTTAACTGTAGCAGGAAGTTTTATTTGGTGATAGTTTACACACACTCCTGACTTGGGACCTCAAGTACAGTATTTGAAATGAGAGTGCACTTGATGTCTTGTGTCTGCAAATCTTTAGTTGCTAGATACAATCAGTGCAGAAGACAATGAGCTTTCCTTAAAAATCAGTGACTACAATTGCTGATAGCCAAGGCCTAGTTGTGAAGGTCAGTAGTTGACTTTGTCAAAAGGTCAAACTCTGGCCAACTTGAAAATGTAGGAAGAGGTGGGGCTGTGGGGGGTTTTGGTTTGTGCACTGGTAGGCACGTGATGTGTCAAAATTTTGGACCAAGGGGGGAATTCCCCCCTTAAATTTTTGAGCTAGCGCTAACCCTGCATCTCACTAGGGAAAAGTTGAATACCACAGCTCACCAAAGGATGAGATAGCATCAACAAGTTGGTTTAATAGCAATAACTGCTAAATTCTGATTAAGTATTACTCCATCTTGACACTTGAAGTAACTAAAATCAGCCAGTAACTAAAATAGCCATGGTAGGACTGGGAGTTAATATGTACCCTTCCATGTATCAATGACATGCATGGCTCCATACATAATGAACAAATAAATAAATTTATGATGTAGGCTATTTATGTGTGTATTCTGTTATTAACCACATTCATCTATAAATTTATTTTACAATAATGTTGTAGCCAAAACTCAGTCAAGTGCTTTGATGTAAATCTTGGCTGTAAGTAATTGGCAGCTATGTATGTCATAGGCTGCAAATAGCTAGCAGGCTACCACTGGAGAACATATGCCCTAAAACTTAAACATTTTAAAGTAAATGAACAGCTACAGAATTCATGTCTCTTACTTTTCAAAGGTGACCAAATTGATCCTGTCTCCCCCCCTTTGTTATGTGATGAGTGTGCATTGTGTGTACAAGAGTATACCCCTGTACAAAAATAGTGAACCTGAAAGTTAATGAGCAATTACTGTAAGTATACTGAAACACTTCATGTTAAAACATACCATACTTTTGTAAAAAGAAATCACTCACATCAAATTATTTCAATTTCTTCATTTTATGACAATTAGTAAACTTGGTTGAGGGAACTTTCTTTTAAATGCCTTCCTGATATATTAACTTATGGAGCACCTTGTTTTGCTACCCTAAATATGAGCTCAGCCTTCTTCACTGACTATTATCAGAATACTGGTATTTTAATTATGTATTTTCAGTATAGCAATAATAGAAACAGAAAACCGATCATATGACCACAGGATATTGTAAATACAGTTTACATTGGTATAAAAAGGAAGCAAAACAGCTCAAATGATCTATACAGGAAATATCAACAATTACAATTTTTAATAATTAGCCCACCCACTCTATTACATGCAGCATATTGGCAACACAAGCACTAGCAATGGACAACATATCTACAGTACCAAGTATTGTGCACAGCAGATTGTCTTTACTGTGTTTACTTGTACTAACGTTTTTAGTCATTTCCAAAAATGATCTCCTACACTCTTGAATATTACTATCAACAATGATAACTGTTCTAAAATAAACTATTGGCATACCCATGCAATATTTGGAAACGAACTGCCCATCCTGATCAATTAAGAGATCAGATATTTTTACAGTTTGCCTGTGCAGTTCATCCATTACCATGTATGATAGTATCAACAAAAGCAATCTAGGCCACACCTTCACACCAGTAGTAACATATTTGCCAAGTAAAATTTGTACTACGCATTTGCCCATACACAAGTTTAGGCAACGTACTGTAAACACACACAGGTCATTTTTACATATAAACCCCTTGTTGTTATCTCGCTTGTATTTACTTCCTTAAATATAACTTTAACAATAGACTGTCCACTGTTAAAACTTCTGAGGACTTGAGAAATCTATTGAATTTCCTGCTGAGGACCTGAAATCCATTGTTAACTGTAGGTCCTCAGTCTGAATACCAAACAAACTTACATGCACACAAGTTCACACACACCTCACACACACACAATTAATTGCAATAGTTACAATGCTGCTTTGGCACCATAACCAATAAAAGTATACCTTCCCTTGGTCCAAAGCAAATGATTCTGCAGAGGGTTAAAATTTACATAGCATTTTTATTTGAGGTCACAAGCCAAGACAAATTTCAAGATGATGTTGAATGAAGGTCTTTTCACAATGGTTGTATTGATACACTTGTGCAAGCAAAACTGTACATCCCAAGCTATAACAGCATCCTTGCAAATCAGACATGCATCAATTTTTACTGCCAAACTCCAGGCACTTGAGATGGCATCAATCTGATAGAAAACTCGGAAAGTCACCAGTTCATTGTGTTCACAGATTCACTGTCCAGCTTTTAGCATTAAAAGGCCATGAGGCAAAACATCCCGCTCTTTTAGCTCTCTGCATTTGAAGCTTATTCCAATTTGGTTCGACTACAGAAATCAGTTGTGCTAGCGTGGGTTCCAAGTCATGTTGGCATACGCGGAAACGAAAAGGTCGACGCACTTGCTAAGGAAGCCTTACAGATGGACGTCACCAATCTCTACTTGCCATACACTGATTACCGCCCTAAGATCAACGGCTATATAAAACCAAAATGGCAGGAACTGTGGGATACCTTCCCTGAGAACAAAGTTTGACTTAGCGTGTGCAGTTTGTGAGCTCAAATTATTCTGAAGGCGAGGTAAAAATGTATGCATTTTGCAGAATGAGTCCATACAAAAATCTGTGCGGGAATTCCCCCTCAATAAGTTTTCTTTGTGTGGGAACTGACAACCTTGTGCGGGGTTCCCGCAATCCCGCGCCTAATGCGAACCCTGGTGAGATGTTTTCTTTGAATGTAAACGTGTGAATTTACGATGTTAGAGTAGCTTTTAAAATTCTGCCATAGCTTTTAACTAATGATAATAATAGTATTTGAATTTTTAATGCACCAAAACTAGGCAGTGCTTATCAAAGGCAGTATTATCCTGCACAATGATAAATCCTCCCAGAGACAATATTTCCAGTGCAGCAGCAGCTCTAACACCACGACTGATGATAGGCTAATATACCTTACAGATACCTGTTTTTGAGATAAAGCATCTTGCCTAAGGACACGGCTTTATGACTTAAGGGGGAGTAGAACTGGCAGTCCTTGGATCACAGGTCAAACACCTTAACCCTTAGGCCATATGCTCTCTAACTAACCTCATACATGGGTAGGCTTCTTACTGGCCTATGCAGGGGTAGGCTATCATGCTCTTTATAAACTGACCCATACACAGGGCCGGGTCTAGGCTATCATGATCTTTAACAAGCAAAATATTTTCCTCCTGACAATATTCCTGAAGTGATATACTATAGTAACAAAATGTTAAGGAAATAAATGGCCAGTATGGTGAAGTCAACTTTAAAACATACAAAACCACCAATGATGCTTCCTTTTGGTGTTTGGTGGCAATATTGATTGGTCAACAAGAGTGCAATATTTATTAATGAGTCAGCATATCTTGGATATCAAGTTTTGTAGCTCTTTAGCTGAAGCTTAACTGGCATACACAAAACAGAATTGTAAGTCTTTGGTCACAATCTAATAGCAGTGTGTGTCAGTGTATGTTACAGGGGCATGTGTGTGATCTAAATCATTGAAATATCACCTAGAACTGAAAAAAAACATCTTTCTGTCAACACTTTTCAAACGTCCAAAACATACCTGTTTGATATGACAAATATTACCTGAAATAAATTTGATAGCTAAAATATATTTAATGGACTGAGCTACTACATACTCAAGCTGTTTTTTTGATTCCTTGCCGAAGGCAGGCAAGGAATCTATGCGATGGTGATGTCGTGTGTGTGTATGTGTGTGTGCGTG
>WURT03138070.1:0-11305 GCA_009936505.3 Holothuria glaberrima | reverse complement strand
GCCGGGTATGGGCAAATATGTTTACGTTCCGAAACAACGTCAATGACAGCCATAGCGTTGCATTTTTAGCACATTAAGAGGCGGATGACAAATAATTTCATCGATGGATAGAGGAGTGTCACTTCTATTTTAGTGATAGGAAGACGAGCTTTTAACTGAAAGAGCGCCACGATCTACCATGAAATGTAAAAAGTCCGAACTACAAGCCAAGCTTTTCATTATAACGATGGTAGATCGTTAGTAAGAGCTGGTTTTAGACATATTTTGAAGCCAATTCGACGTCTCTGACAGCATCTTTCATGTTATATGAAGCTGATAACGTGTCTATTATGCCTTCTTTTAACCGAGGCAATTTCTTTACGTTTTGCTCTCAAATTTGCTTTCAAAACAAATGGACAACCTTGGACAAAGCTGTTGGGACACTTTGTCATGATATTCTTGAATCTCAGTTTCCAGGTTTGCATGAAACCCCCGTTCCCCCTTCCAGTGTTGTGCAGTAAGAGTGACTGTATGCAATGGACAGGATAACTGTGGTCAACATTGTGAAGGGGACGAGTTGTGTTGTGGACGAGTTGTGTTGTGGACGAGTTTTGTCCAAGATTGTAGGCAAGATATAGAGCAGGAGGCAGAACATTCAGTAGGCTTAGTGAGTATAATAACACAGCTCAATATGCCTAACATAAGCGAACAATGGCATTTCAAATCAAAAAGTATTTCATGCCAAAAATTATGTAAAACAAATAAAAAATAAATATATTGAATATTTTCCCACCAAATTCTCTTGACCTTTCTAAGGACATCATCCATCAAATATAGGCTAGCAGCCTAAGAAATAATGTAAAATTTTTGGAATGAGCTGGGTCATTTTCAGCAAAAGCCTTAACACTTGCATGATTTTGAAGCTTTTAGAATACCATTTTACTTGAATGGACTTTATTTGTGCTTCCTATTTTACAATATTACAAAAATAAATTTGAGTCTACCCCCATGATATATTAAAGTGGAACTGGACCAGTGCTGTACGTAGGTGGTCAATCTCTCATTTTTAGGCTTCTGACAGCAAAGCAAACTTAACTTGCAATTTTCTGCATTGTAAATTCAGTATCTGTTTTATGATTTTGTCGAGAACGAAACGAAGGTATTTACAGTATTCTGTAAGAATGGAAGTTTCAGCATGCAAAATGACCGTGAAAGTAATTTGAGAAGATTTCTGTGTACCATAGCGTACTGTATATTGTGGGTGACAGGAAGATTTCATCTCTGTGTCCTCCCTGAGAGCACATGTATCCATGGACATGCAAGCCTACATAGCAACTGCAGTTTACATATAGTACCCCACTAATGTTAAGATATTCTGTTTCTTTGGTTATGGCTGAAGCATCTTGGTAAGAGCATCTGGAGTTACTTTAGGTGTTCTCGGACTTTAGCTACCTCGAGCAATCACTGTTTGTTGAAACAAATTAAGTAACCTAATTGTAGTGATTTTCAGTTCAAAATTCTTTGCACTTTTTCAAGTGTGCAAAATCTTGAAAATTTTTATGGAGTGCTGGGACTCCGTAACTTTTTGTAGATCGATTTCATGATGTTATGAGGAACAAAGTGATTTGCATTGGTGTTAGTTACAGTACAGGTCAAGTACTGTAGTGGTGTCGCAATATAGCACACAGTACACAAACCTACACACAGTACATATATACATTAATCTGTGTAATAATATTCATGCTGATACCCATAAAGCCAACTATATGTGTAGTGGAAAAGAATTATGAGGCCAATTGTTTTTGTAGAGAAAACAAAATTTGTTTTGATTGAATTTTATGTTTTATGATTTAACCTTTAAAATTTTTACCTACATTGTAGAAGTTCCCTATTGTTTAATGTGTATTCTTTAATAATTTTGCATCAGAGAAACCCGGATTGTGTCTTTCAATTCCAAACACTCACTTAACATTTTCAAGATGCTATGTTACATCCATATAGGCATGTGTATATCCAGTCAAGGCTTTAGCCAGAGAGCAGTCCAGGAGTCATTTGGATCCTGAATCCTAGATTGCCTCATATTTATAGTACATTTAATGCAAGAATTTCATTAGTATCTCATGTTTGGACTCTCTGAGCTCACCATCCTGGCTAAAGCCCTGGGTCCAGTAACAATCAAGTAGGCCTATAGTACAGGTAGGCGTGGGGGACTGAAATATTTTTTAGACAGGTATTAGTATGCATGGCTATAAAGATACAATTGCAGGTCAATTAAAAATTGAATATACTGGGGAGTGTTTGTTTCAAAGTGATGGGAACACACCTAAAAGACACTGTCACTGAAGCATTTCTCTAAGTAATGGTTGAACAGACAAAGATTTTTCACTGGATGAATGAGGGTATGCCATGTGTATTTGCATTACAAACTGTGATCAGCTCTTTTTAAGGGATTAGTTTGATGATCTACTATTGGGAATATTAGGACACAAAGGATGTTGACAAGAAATTATTAATGATTCCAATTACATTTTGAGGATTATTGATTTGATTAAATCACAAAATAAAATTAGTGAAAATCTTTAGATTATACACAAAAGATTATTGACATGCTTGCAATTGTATGGCAGTTTCATGATCTTGGATAGCATTTAGCACTGTGTGGTACTAGATAAATTATGTCTATCCTGTGAGACAAACAAAAAAGTTTAGCAAGTGCAGCAGAATCATTATGAGGGTTTTGGGGAATATAAAATATCAGATTCACCGGTTAGTGGTTTTCTTCATCCTCTGTTTTATTTTTCTACAGATATCTTACTGGACAGTCTTGGCCAGCACTATAGCAATGTGAGCAATAGAGCAATTGTTCAACACTGTAACTATGCAAAGGGTGTTACGTCAGACAAATGCCGAGTAAGTTGGAAAGCAAATTTCAATCGCTTATCCAGTTTTTACCTGGAGTCGCCTTTTGGGGGAACTCTCCATGTGTAAGTTGACTGCAGTCATATCACCAGGACGAATTAAAGACTGTACTGTACATACAAAGGTTGACAGCTCCTGTAGTTTTGCCGTCAGTCCATACCATTTGTACCTCAGACAGGGTCCTGTCCAGAATTGCTAGAGTGCAGCCTGGAACCTCTTTCTGTAAGTAGGGTCCAAATATAAGCTGTGGCACATTCAAACTAAATAGTTTGGGGAGAAACCTTTCTCAAGATTTTAAATTTTCTCAGAAGTGGAGACAGGAAAACTTGTTTACCAGCTTCATATATTCCCAGTTACCATAGTGAACATTTTTGTGCCCTCCATCAAACCAAGTTAATGTTTAGTGCCTTGAACAAGTTACGTAACCTGGAAAGCAGGAAACTCTATTTTATGAAACCATTGCCAGTCGGAAATAGCACTTTCTGAGCTTAGTGGTAGTCGGTATTTCTCCATCCTGATTGGTCCCCACGGTGTCAACCAGCAGCGCAGATGACTACTTGAAGTCCAGGCCCCATGTGGACTCATTCGCACTTGCCTTTATGAGTAGTGCAAATCGCAAAGTTAAGAAAATCGGACTGGAGATCAACTTGCCTAGGCACTACGGTGTTGTTGTTGCACATAATGAACCCATTGCTGTCTCTTGAAGTTTTTGTGACTTTCGTGATAGTGATACTAAATAAGGTAGGGCTCTCGACTTCTCTTACGAACAGCTGTCGTGATGAAGGCTTCAGTTGTAAATACATGTTGTAATTTCCAGAGTGGCTGGTCTATCAAGGGCTTGGGCAAGAATTGCAAAGAATGAGCTCTTAAGCTCATTAAAACTACAATTTTTCACATTTTGGATATATAACCATGGAAAGTGATGAATGGCTAATGAGGCTAATTAGCAGCATTTTCATGCAATAAGTTCCTTCAAACTTGTCACAAAATATTCAATATCATCTTAATGAGTCCCTTTAAGTGTAGCCATGACCTTTCATTCTATTCTGACCTAATGGCTATGTTGTACTTATGTTGAGTACTGTGTGAATCAAGACTTCATGCAGCTTTTGTCCTAAGATTTTCTTGCCAATATCTTACACTCACACCTTGCCATCAAGTTGAATATTGTAATTAGCCTGCTCTGACTGAAAGGAAATATTTAGTGTGGCCTTAAAGGTCCCTAAGCACATACATGTGATGTGATACCTGCCTGTTTGATTTAAAAAGCATTTAAAAACGTTAACAATAGCAGCAATTCCCATCAATACCCATCAAATATTGACCTTTTTACAAGGCAATTACTGTGTTGCAATTACATCATGAATAAACATGAGTTATTTATGCAAATTTGTGATATGGTAAGTAGGATAGTGGTAAGAATTCAAAGGGCTGGTGTTATGTCATCCTTTACTTGTGGAGCCTTCATTCCAAGGAAAGCTATAGTGCAGGTATGTTCTGAAAGGTTAATCTTAAAAGTAGTTACTTTGAAAATATCCACATTAAATACGCACCTGAAAACGAGCTAGTAAGTAGTGAACAGATATTTTGTAAAGGATTTTTAAAAGAGATACAGACACTGTGCAACATTCTACATATTAATTTCTGATTAAAAAATAAGAAATGTAGGACTAAAACAGTAATTCACAATGACAGGATACGGCCAAAAGTTTGTGAGGGCTAAGGAACTGGGGGGGGGGGGGATTTACTGTTATGTTTATGTCATCAATTCGTTTTACATGCCAAGAAAGTAACTTTGGGAGGAGGCTGAAAGTAATAAACTGAGGGGCATTTGTGTGTGGGGGGAGGAATTGGGGACACTGTTAAAAAAGCCCTAATTTCATTTGTTATAAACTATACTTAGAACTATAAAATTTTCAGTGACTTCTGTAGGATTATCTTCTGCAAACGAAAATAATAAATTCAAAACACTGTCACTGTATGCTTCATTTGAACTCATCTTTTAGTCATTGAAAAGTGGTTGAAAACTTTATGGAGTTATTCTTCACAGAATTATGCATGCCTTGTATAAATTCACTGTCACTCGAGCAAAGTTTGAGCTAAGTTTTGTGTAATTTCTAAAATCTATTTTAATACAGTAACCTTGCCTTTCCTTTAATAAGGTTATGGGTTTGTTGTTTTCTCTACAGTCTGACAGTATGGCATTTCATTCCTGCAATAGACAATTTTTCTTGTTTCGAACAACTCCTTAATTTTCTTCATTTGAATAAATGTATCCAAAACTAAATTGAAACCAATTTTCTTGTTATTTCTGGTGTGATCTTAAACGTTTTTGTCAAAACCAGTAGCTATCATTCTCCTTGAGTGTTCAGAAAGGGAAGTTTGTAACATGCTCAACATTTCCAGCCATAGAGAGTCTTAATATCTTTTCACTCTTTTAGAGTGAGGTTCACTCTTTCGTGGACTGAAAATTCACTCTTTGCAGGAGTGAAGCAGTTTCACTCTTTCAAAATTAAGAAATTCATTCTTGAAGGAGTGGTCCCTTACTACACTCCCTGAAAGAGTGGAAATTCACTCCATTAGAGTGAATTTTCAATCTTTTGTTTTTACAGTGTGGTTTTAAATGGTCCTACTTGTTTGCTATTCTCAGTTGATTATTTTGAATTGTCTTACTTATCCTGGCACAGTTTCCCTGTAGCTTAGGTGTCTTGCGTGTGTGTGGTGGTCTAGCAATACTCCCATACCTTTTTTGTGTAGAGTTTCTTCTGCTTTGTTACAGTTATTTAGGTCCACATATGTCACGGACGAATTTAAATATTTAAAATATATGAATTTCAGTTTTGCAGTAGGTTCTTTGTCAATCAAGCTAAGTCTTGACAGTAGGGTGGGAAATGATAATTAAAGTACCTTTAGGTTATGTCGGGGGATTTGAGAATTGGGACGTGAAGGAGAGGGACAACGGTGCTTAGAGGACAGTGTCCGCAGCTGGCATGCATGTTCGAGCAGGCGAGTATGGGGGATGTTGGGAGCCCCCTCCCTCCGGGCTGAAAAAATAGTTGCTGCATTCTGTCATAGGTCATAGATCGCTGCACTCGGCGTTTGTGTTATTTCAAGTCACGAAACGAGTTAAAAAGTCACCTCCCGTTTTGAAAAAAAAAGAAAATCCCGCATATGCTGGTGCTTAGAACTACAAAACCTGTAAAAATAACCTGCGTTGTTATATAGAATAAGAGATGGTTTCTCGACAAGTAGCAGGGGATTGATTTTTGGGTTAAAAAAACTGATTAAATGGAGGTACTCGAATGTTCGGAGTAGAAAAAGCTAGCTTAAAATATGAGCCATTTGAGGAGAATGTGTTTAGCCCTTTGAATAGCACATTATTAGGGTTAAAAGGCAAAGACAGACTCCCTAAAAGCTAATTAATAAGACCCCTCATAATATTTAGCTGGGTTTTCTAATCTTATCGAAGGAATTGGGTTGTCAAAGAAATAGCTATTGTAAACGTTGAAACTCCCTCCGTTTTCATTTTATATATGATTTAAATTGGCCGGAATATCGAGTGACTTAATGGAAGAGCAAACTAATACAATCGTGTTCATATGCCCAATTGCATGCTAGACTTACTAGAACTGGAGTGAATGCAAATGATCTTTAATTTTTGGTAGTTAATTGAAAACGTTTGAAAATGGATGCATGAAACGCCAGATTGATATTGTGTCTACTCCTTGTGAAGAACGTCTCCCCAAGTGAGGAACGTTAATTGCCTCTTAGCTTCTGTATGATTCTGTGTGCATTCTGTCCATGCCACTAGTCAAGGCTTTATGTTGATATTTTCAAAATGCCACTCACTTGGAAGAGAACTATTGTGTAACTCAGAGAATTTACACTTGTGCAAACTTCCTGTTTCACCGAAGGAGCAAAACAGCTTCTTTTACATATATCAGCAAGCCATGTGACTCAACGGAATCTAATAGGCAAAATACGTTATTTGTTTCCCTATCAGAGTACTAATTCAAGAACAGGAAACACATGTAGTTTTAAGCCTGTTTATACTCCAGCATATATCACCAGAATATACCCGCACTTTATCGCCACAATATACCCGCACTAAACATGGTATCGACATATTCATGTATGGTCCATTTTAAATGTCCTTTGGTGAAACACATCTGGTGGATGCAGAAACCAGACAGTTTTCAATTTAAAGTGAAATTATGAAATGATGATGTAAGAGCAGGCCATGATATGGACCGTTTTCTATTTAATGTCTTTCCACTAAAACATATAAGTGATTTTAGTCTTACACCACACAAATCTTGAGATTTGACTCCCTTACTTTAATAAACTCTTACAATACAATGGCGTTCCGTTCAAGTTACTACATTTTTATTCACTTGGTTGACAATAAACAAAAGCAGTCCGACTTCTTAAATTATAAGAAGTTTCCTAAATATTAGTTACCAAAGAAGCTATCATCAACATCTGACAAAACTAACCCATTGAAAAGTATTTATTGTGTATAAGAGATCTCACAACCAGAACCAGTACGTTTTTATCTTGAGGAATACTCAGATGCTCAAGTAGGCAAGGGGAAGCAAGGCCATAGAAAATCATTTAAGGAAATTTAAAAAGAGATATCCCATGTTTTTGAAGCATGACAAACGTGTAGGAGTAATGTGCAACAAAATACTTCTGATAGTCTCCCGTATGATTTTTACAGCAGCAGTCGTTTGGATTATGTCGTATACTTATTGAAACACTCCCCGAAAAGCCTGGTACTTCACTTGCTTCAGTTAGCATATAACACTGCAAAAACATGTCCAAACTCTTAATCATATATAGAATGATTGCAATCTAGACTTTGAAATGCCACTTATGCATGTATGTCACTACGGGCCTTATTCTACATTCGTTTACATTCAATTCAACTTCAAGCAATTTCCTGTAAAGGTGCAGCCTATATTTCAGTTTATGAAAAAAGACTCTTTAGTGGTTCGGTGAGCCCATACACCTTCCTTTCCTTATGAGAGTATTATTACAGTGTAGTCAGAATCTGCAGTCTGGCTGGCCACGCAAGATATCAGTATCCCAACTTTCCATGATTACAAGTTTAAGATAATTCCGACAAAATTTGGCTGAAATGTAAGAACTTGCGTTGGAAAAGTGGCGTAGTCAGACTTTCCAATCTGAGGGTCAGAGGGGGCGGAGGGTTTGACTGGTGGGACAAACTGAGCTGATACTATAGGACTATCTAAGAGGAGCGCCATCATCAGTTGGCGCGGATCGTACAAGAAATTTTTTGGCTTTACAAACCCCTACGGTGGCCGGAAACGGCACTTCCCGAGTGTTATAAGCTGCTGCATGTACCCAGCCTTGAAATATGGATCTCATGTCTGCAATTTCTCGATTAATGAAAAAAAAATCAGTCTATGAAAAATGTTAATATATGTTTCTAAGCGGAGCACCACCATCGGTTGGCGCGGAGCGTACCACAAATTTTCGGCTTTACAAACCCCCAGATGGCCGGAAACGGCACTTCCCGAGTGTTCTAAGCAAGAATATGTTCAGCCCCACTTCGAAATTCTCCCCGCTTCTTGGAGCTTCTTGGATTTTTAGACCAAAAGTAGACCGAAAACAGTCAATGACTTTCACACACAAAGACAATGCGTCAGTGTGTCAGGGTGGATATAAATGGAAGTTGATAAATTCAACTCCAGGGAGACAGAGCTCAGACCCTCAGTTTGGTGTTGCCATTCTTGGGCTAAATATACTAGAGTTAGACGTACTCGGCAGATAAGAGGCCTGTGTGAACTTGCTCATAATCGGACTCTTGTCGTACAGTATATTACTAGGACTGACAAAATCGCAATAGACATCATCATGTAGCCTGTATAGACACATGTTTGGCGTGTATTCAAATATTTCTTTCTCGGTCTGTTATTTCATTGGGGGCAAGTGGTGGGGCGAGTTTCAACTGGCTGGGGGCCCCCTGCCCACCCCCACGCTGGCTACGCCACTGTGGGGGAATATTATACAAAAATGTCACAGTGAGTCCTAATCTTGTAATGCATGCTCACAACCATATTTGTGAAATTCATAAACTCGGATAAAACTTTATTCTGCATTAGGTAAAATATTGGGTCGTAGTGGATGCCAGCATGTACTCCCAAAATGCAAACATTCCGCGTACCGCATTAAAAAGCAGTACCAACTCATTATAATAACACTGTCATAAAGTCCCCAGAGATTCCATTAAAACATGAACTTGAAAGTTGATGCACTCTTCTTTACTCATTGCAAAACAGTTTTAATTACTACCACAAAGTTATATATTCGCTTCTAGTGGAATAGCTGCATACCCTCTTTATTAATAAAGTTAATTTCTGTTGTTCATTCACCGTGTATTATAAGTCGTTTCTCAAAATTGATAGGTTTTAACAACTGAAATCTTTTAAGAGTGTTGGAGAAAGTCGTTTTGATGGCCCAGATACAACCAAATCCTCAATGCGGAAGTTCTGACCTGACTAGCCTGGATTAGATCTATTTTCATGGGGATTTGATCTTCCTTTAATTCAAACTCAATCATTCGAAACCTTTTGTTATGAAAAAAGGAGAACTTTATGACTTGGCAGCGTTTGCAGTCAATATCGTGCCAAGATGCAAACAGTGCGTGTGGGTTACTGCAAACAGTCCAATTAACTCATGTATGGCGTCCCTGTGTCGTGTGCTATACCCCACCTATCTCGAGAGCACTGTTTAGATGTCCCTGATACTGCACAGCCAAAAATGTGTTTCCGATTCCTTCTTAAATGGCAAATCTTCTCATCCCAGACAGTTCCAATTCTCCCAAATAAGTTAGTTCTAACCCCGCCCACTACTGTCTTTATCTTCTTGAGAAGACACAAACATAGTTTATTGCTTAAGGCCATATCCGAGTGAGTAAACAAGGCCCTAATGTGTAATCAAAACACTGTGCCTTCTGTGTAATATGAACTGCTCTGTATCTTTTGAATTTTGTAAATGTGATGTCAATTAAAGAGTAGTCACCAACTGAGACTTTTGTTTACCCCCAAGTAAAAGTCATACTTGGGGTGATGCAAATACCTCTTTAAGATAATTACGTGACTCATTCTATATGTTAAAAATTCTGCAAATTGTCCAGAACTTTAGGGTGTTTAGCCTTCGGTACCCCTTAGTCATTTCCAGTAGGCACAGATCAAAGTGTTCTCCCAACCCCACTCCCACTTTCACCACTGCGCTTTCAGACGATCTGTGAGCAGCATTACGAAGTTTGTGTACTTATTTTCATTAAAAGATGATAAGTAATTGTATCTGACTGTGTTTTACTTTAAGATTTTCTGGCGGGGGGGGGGGGGAAACTCCGGCGTCTTGGACGTTTTGACGTATACCGTTAAATGATCATTCCTGAGATTTCAAAATTGCAGGCCGTTCTTATTGTCTAACATTGCATTAATGTGTATACGCTTTCTTTGTTTATTTATACTTGATTGCCATATACCAGGAGATTGCATCACACAGTGTCTTATTTCAAACCTTTCCGAGGGAAAGACCCTCAGAACCACCGTTTGTTACCCTCTGGTTTGCTGCAACCACGTATGGCTGCAAGCAACTAAAAGCAGCATTTCTACATATCACAAATTAATCCGTTCTTTCGGTTTGATTTCCAAAATGGCATATATAAACATCACTGACGTACAAAATAGCCTAACGGGAAATTATTTAGGGGACAATAGAAAAACAGAAAGCTGTTAACTTAGCCAGCGTCCCAAATAAGCTATAGGTTTATAAAACGAAAAAAGGACTATTAAAAACAACCTAGTAGTTGTTGAATAGAACAGTAAAATACGTCAACTATTAAATGTGAAAGTTATGTAGTTTCACTAAGCACTAACCAAGTTACTAATTGGGGAAATGATGTTTGTTTTCAATTTGCAAATGCGTTTTGATTTGAATAATCTTATGTCAGATTCCTCGAGTTCTGTTACCATCGTTAGCAGTAATTGTACCACAAGAATTTACGACTGGGTATGCCATGATACGGTGCTGATGGAGTACTGCAAACGGACGAAACAAAACTACTATATTCATTTGCAGAGTTTTGGTATTTTCATTTAAGGAAAGGTAGGCGGTACCACCATCTGACCTTACGTGATAACCTTCGAATCACAAGTTTCTTTTACAGAAATACCAAGAGCCATACATATGACTCATGGAAAAGAGATATAGGCTTTGTGAATTTGCCTGGGTTTCAAAGACAAATTAGTTCCACCATAATTCGTTAGTCCGTCCTGTCTTGGAGTATTGTAGTTCAGTATGGAATCCGCATTTGAGAAAAGACGTTAATCTGATTGAAAAGGTTCAAAGGAGGTTTTCACGGATGATGCCA
>WURT03138069.1:0-29189 GCA_009936505.3 Holothuria glaberrima | reverse complement strand
ACTCTGAGCTGCACTGATGAGATCTAACAAGATCGAAACAGTACTGTCTGCAGATTGAGTTATATATATATATATTTTTATATATATATATATATATATAAATTTAGAGACCCTTCGGCAGGACCCTTCAACTTCCCCAACTCCCCCCCCCCTCCCATTACGGCCTTCAAAGTTGAAAAGAATAATTCAATTCATTTAGTTCGGGCTTCCCATCCACTACAGTTCATGGAGAAAAATGCAGGTACAGTCCCCTGTAACCGTAGTAGATGCAACACATGCCCGGTGGTTGTCAAGAATACCCTCATCAACATTTTAGGTCCTAATGGCAACAGATTCACTGTTAACCAACACTTTACATGTACTTCCACGAATATGGTTTACATTTTAATTTGTGGACGTTGTAACTGTCTGTATGTGGGAGAGGCCAAACGTCGCCTCGTGTACCGAGTCACTGAACACCTCAGGTCCATCAAACAAAACCTTCAAGGTTATCCGGTAGCAAAACATTTCAATTCCCCATCATTGCGCTCGACAAACGACTTGGCCGTTACCGCAGCCTAAATGTGCAGAGGTTCTGACCGTGATCGACTGACTGCCGAAAACCCGCTTATCATGAAGCTCGGGACCCTTTCTCCACACGGTCTTAAAGTTAGGATAGACCTTTTTTAACTTGTTCCCGTTGTAATTGACGTTTTACCAGTTTTACTCAGCCTGTCTACCGCAGTTTTTCCACCGTGTCCGTTTTTTACAACCGGTTTGTCCGTCCCTTTTTTCAGTGTGTGTTTCTTCACTTCTACTTCATTGTTGTTGAGTTGCACATATCTTTGCCACCTGATGAAGGGTCTACACCCGAAACGTCATGAAATTTTCCGCAAACTAGTTTTAAGCCCTTTTATAACCTTTATCGACCTACACGTTACTATAGTGCTCCTCTACATTTCAACCTTATTTATACATATATATATATATATATATATATTTATATTTCCCTGGAAGGTCTCTGGACCCACTTCAGCTTTCACGCGAGTATCTCGCACGGACGAACGAACCTTCGTTTCTCATTCATGATGCACACAACACAGCTCAAGCCTTCACTTTAAAGATCTTAAGCAATGCCTCTCATGCGTTGCCTCAGCATTCTTATAAATAGCCTATAATTAGGTAAATTAAATTACCTTCTGAAGTCAATGAGAACGTGAAGTACTGTTTAGTTCTGTTCCTACAATGCGATCCTACAGAATAAGTTTTTTTTTTTTCAAGTTAACCTTTTTTTTTTGCAATCTTCGATTTTAAAGCATAAAATATCAAAGACTATTATGATGCTACGATGGAGGTTTAGAAAGTGCCGTTTTCGCTAATCTGGGAGACATTTTGGACAGGCTTCTTAGCGCACCAATCGCCCTCCTCTGAAGTAGCTCACTCAGAGGGGAAAGTTCGTCATTGGCTGAAGCATGGTACCGTGGCATACTGCAACCGATACTAACAATAAGTAATGAGAAATTCAAAAGTATATAATAAAGTCAAGATTTTGTCCTTGTAAGCTACATTTTGTATCGAATCAATCTTACAAAGGCGAAATTTCTCAAAAGCGAAGGGCTTTACACATCACCCTCTCCTTTACGCCTAGCCAAAAAGAAAATAGAAAAGGGCACAAAAATGTGAACTCCTAACATGTAACCAGTCCAAAGCTTTTCCAAAGATAGACTAGCATCATTTTGTATCCTGGTCATCTTATTTACATAAAGCTTTCTCCAAAGTCAGGTGTATCACTTTGCATCCCCAAAAAGACACTAAATATGATCAGTAGTTCGAAGCTTACCAAAGACAGCACCAATTTGCCGGCACCTTAGCAACCTCACACAAATGTCACGCTTGGGTGCCAATAATCCTAGGTACGCCACTGGACGCTATGACGAACTGCGCCCCCCCCCCTACGGATTTCTCCCTAACTACCGCCGTGTGTAACATTTCTGAGATATGGGACTACCATATGACCATTACCAGATGGTGAACTCACGTTTCACCTTCGCTAAATATTCCCCAGAGAGAGCTGCCTTCATAAAGATTTTGACAAGATTGCTTTCATCTTAAATATATCAGTAACCGGACTGCTATTGTTATAGTGTATGTCATACATGTCGTAAAGCGTGTTCCATGGATATAGTTCTACTACCTGCGAGGTAGCACTTTCAGGGTGTAACTTACACCATGGGCCCAGCTTCAAGGCATGGGCACAGACTGATTACGATAGGAAATAACCTAACAGCCCAGGAAATAGGAGTTCAGGGTTGTGTG
Organism: Holothuria glaberrima; assembly: GCA_009936505.3. Taxonomy (NCBI): domain Eukaryota; kingdom Metazoa; phylum Echinodermata; class Holothuroidea; order Aspidochirotida; family Holothuriidae; genus Holothuria; species Holothuria glaberrima. Next base: position 26,894 of record WURT03138069.1, on the reverse strand, counting down.
AAAGTAAGCCAGCAGTAGCGCCTTAGGTTGAGCGTTCTTTGCGGAATATAATGGCGAGCTCAAGCATGTAATGTATTTATTGCAGGATTACTACGGATGTTCCTCATCAGAATTTTCCATACATAGCAAAAGTAATAACGTGCTGTATCAAGCTTTTTGAGCAAGAATAACCGTTATGGGTAAAAAGTCAACTGAGCAGGTGTAGGTCGAACCAGGACCAAATTAGATCCTACAGGAGCTTCAACAGCGTGCCTACTCTGTGGACCATCGTGATTAGGATCAAAGTGACATCCAGGGGAATAAAAAAGATCTGATTCGATATGGAGTATTTAAGACAGTGATTGCTTGTTTGTAACTTTTTTATAATTTTATCTCACTAAAAGATTATACAAACACCCATGGCCTGAATTACGACCCCAAAAATAATACTAGTTGACTAGAGAATAATTTAGCGTCGAAACCAGAAGCGTGTTTTAAACAAAGATTGCTTCCTTTGGTGGGAGAGCCTTCTCTTAACTCGTCCGACAAAGGGCTGTTGGTTCAAGTGTCAAGTAAAATATACTCTAAACAATTTTACGACGGTGCTCTCCATCTTTTGTTAATGAAATCAGTTGTTCGACACTATCATTGATCAAAGTTTCAAACGATAGAACTTTTTACTTACCATTTTGTAGCCCATCTTTTCGATTTGGTGCCTGAAAAGATAAACTCTTTGATCTTAGATTCGTAAACAGTTCAATTAATCAAGCCTTACAATTGCATTAATACAAATTTAGAAATTGACGTAAAAAGTCCCTTTAATTAACGCAAAGTTCGATAATTAGTTAATTTTCTGTATAGAAGCCTGTTCAGAGTTATCACTGCGCATGTACAGTGGCTTCAGGTCAAAGGTCGTATGGGCACTTAAAGCATGTGCTTACTTTTGTAAATAGTGCACTGCGCCCAGCAAATATCTCTGAAATGTCTTGTTGAAAGTCTTTGGTGTGTTTATAATTGTGTCTGGAAGCACAATAGTTAGAATAATGTAACCTAGCCTATAGTGTAACTTATAATAACATTTATAACTGTATTCTGTACCAATATGACCCTTGACCTGGAGCCACTGTGCATGCGCAGTGATAACTCGGAACTGGCTTACTATTGTGAAATATTTGCCTCCAAATTAAGGTGGTTACCCATAGGCGTAAGATGCAGCTATTTTGGGGCAAAATGTTTGTCATCTTTATAGAAAAATTCATTAACACTTTGGACAGAGGTGTTCACCCTCTACTTTCACAAATTTAAGCAGCACTATACCCTTGAGTTGAAGTTAAGGTAACTTATTAATACATTTACTTTCTTGTACGTAAGGCTGAGTGTAATTTCTTTCTGCATTGTTATTTGCCACTCTGTAAATTTCCCTTTAAAGAATAGTCCATTAGCAAATTTATCTTTGGCTCTGTCAGACAGTTAGAAATGATTTGTATCTAAACATTCTGTTGAAAATTTCAAACAGTCCCTAGGTTCGGTTCTCGAGATATTAGCCACTGAACTTAATACACTTTCTACCAAGAGGAAAAAGTGAAGCAAGCAGTTGTGATGTCGCGGATTAAAATCTGTAACTACTGTTTTATATATTCTTTATTTTTAAACCTTGTGTTTTGAACTCAATTGCTTAAGGAGGCCAGTTTGTCTAAGGGTATGTAAAATTAACAAATTGGGGCACATTCACAGTAAAAATGGATCATATATATGCAATTTCAAATTAGATACAAATTTGAAGGAAACAATGGTCATCAAAGGGAAGTTATGACGTCACACTTGCTTGCTTCATGTCCACTCCAGGTAGAAAATGTAATAAACGTAGTCGCTAATGTATGGAGAAGCGAACAAAGATCCTGTTCAAAGTATACGTAAAACTTTATCTGGACCTTGTCTTGAAGAGTGTGCTTGTGAAAGTTTAGTTTTTTTTTTCCTAGAAAGTTTCCACGTTTTGATTGAGCTTCAAAGAAAAAAACATGGCCTCATGATGTATCTTCCAAACATAGCAATGTAAGCGTTCAAATTTCTTTTATAATTTCCTCTTTCATTTAAGCTTGAAAGGCATAGTATGAGGATTAATTTCCAAGCATTTAAGAACTGAAATAAAAAGGACAAACAAACTAATTCGTGATGTTATATGAAGTTAAGATGACCGAACCATGAAGGCAATTCGTTACAAAATAAACTATACAATAAGAGCACGAACAGAAGACTTGTCTTACATTTTACGTGACTTGGTATTAAGATGATTGTTCGTTTTTTAGCTAAAGAAATGTCTAGTCGAATATTGGATAATATTCCAGTATTTGTCTCCGTTAGATGGATTCTTTTTAAAATTTGGGTAGAATTTTAGTGGGATAAGTTTACTCCTTAATTGACAAACAACATTGCCAATACTCTGCCGCCCCCTCCCCCAACCAATATTCCCGCCAATTGCGCCACTGGCGTTCAGAGTGTTGGTTCCAAAGCTTACTCGTCACTATCCAATTTGACATAAGCGTATGATATGTTCAACACTTTACTACTATCGAGTAACTTTCATCGTGAAATGAAGAAATATGAAGGCCCGCCAAGTTTTCCTTCTTGAAGAATGTTACGTTGACATGGCATAATACATGTATAGTGGCACTGGGGAAACTGCAGCAGGTACTGAAACCCTCTTTGCCCCCTCCCCAGCCCCTTTACTCTACCATGCAAACTGTGCATTATAGAGTAGTATTTGGGCTACATGGTATGTACTCAGACGAACAAAGCAGTTTTGGAAGTTAATTTTCTTTCCTTGCATGTTTTGTTTATTACGTCGAGTATCTCATCTCGTAAACTATCTGAACTATCACTCAAAGTTTTGACAACTTTTATTTTAAACTAGTCAAAAATTTATTCAAATCATTTCCAGTTCGACTAAAATTGAACTAAGAGTGCTCTGCATGCAAGTGTACTATTTTTTAAAATTGATGGATGCATGCATAAGGCCTTATTCACACAGCAGCCGTAGGAATGATGTGTCGGCGTTCATACCTAATTTCTGCACTATCGCCGACTGCTTACTCGTACGGCGAATAAACCTTTAAGTTAAACCCCAACCAATCATTAAGCCTGCATGCAGTGAATTTAATCTCAACATTACAATTAAGGCAGGCCTATTAAAGTAGAACTACGGCAACAATGGATCACTTATTGAGTAGAATCTACGTATTAAATACAATGTAATAAAATATACAATTCTGTACTTCACAACAAAGGTTGGGTAAATAATTCGTTATTGTAGTACATATCATTTGTAAGTGGTTTTCCACAAGAAAGTGTTTTGTGTCCTTAATATTTGTTTTGCCAAACTGTGTAAAGGCCTTAACGTATTTAATTGCCAATGAAATTTAGCTACACCAGTATTCTAGCTATAACGTAACTGTATAAAGTGATAAGAATTCCTAGCAATGTTGGTCGGATAAATGGCTACTACGGTTTCAATCCAGCTAATGTAAAGTTGTTGCCATTACTTTGCTTCACAATTAAGGGACCGAGACATTTAATGTAAAGTATTACTTTAAGCTTACAATATTATTAAAATGTTACAAAAATGTTATTAAAAGGTTAATTTGGACAGTCGAGATACCGCTAGTGGTAAAACACTGCTGGCTGCAGAAGAGACTGATTACCAGCAATATTGTTGATAATAATTAAAATTTTCGTGTCATAAAATTGACCAAATGAGCAAAGCAGATCGCATAGTGGACCTGGGGAGATAATTACTCTTTTACAAGTTTATCCCAAGCTTTCATTCGACCTCGTTTACAATATGATGCATGTGTGTGGAGTCCATTTTTGAAGTACAATGTTTATTTCCTAAAAACAAAATGTGCAAAGATGAGCTACCAAGTAATTTCGGCGACCAAACAATTTACCATACTAATCAAAGATTAAGCAATTACCATCTTGAATTGCAGAAGATTTAGAGATCAAGTTTGCAAAGTTGTAATTGGGTATTACGATTACAAGGTTACACGTGTTTTACGTTAGCCTTAGTATAATCATATAGTCATATCAGATGTAATGAGGGGCATAATTTCTATCGATTCGATGTGGAGAAACTTACTTTACAAGAAATCTGTGGTGACCGTACTCAGAAATTTTCGGCATGGGGCAACAAGCTAAGCAGAGCGCCATCCTCGTGGTCGTTAGGTGTACCAAGAACATAAATGTCATAAATGATTCCCATATGATGGAAATGGCACTTTCCAATCCTTACACGTTGCAATTAATCTTATGCCATTTTTTATCTCCAAAGATTTCAACAAACTAATTTTTATATGTCGTTATTTTTATTTTTTTATTTTGGGGGAGGGGTTAGGGCATTGTCACAGCAGCCCCTGCTGTGTACGGCCGTGAGAGATGTAATTGCGTGGAATGGTTTGCAAGAAGATGTTGATATTGCTAAAAGCACTTTGTCTTTTAATGAAGGTATCGATAAGTCACATTAGAACAAGGTAAGAGTTGTAATGGTTGTTAAGTCCACGTTAAATTCCTTATTATACAGTAGAAATTTTTGTACAATAATTAAATAAGGAAAATAAATGTTTTTCAGCCTTCCATCATAATAAAAAACAACATCTTTCCTTTTACCAGTGTTTTAATTGAAACGATCAATCAAATGTATGAACTACTGCCAATAAATTGTACAGTAACTATCGGTATAGGCTTGAAGCGGTTAAATAATATTAAAAATAATGACAAAAAACAATACACACACGGTGTGGGTTTGGAAAGAGGTGGTTAGATGGAGGTTAAATGTTATCAGCTGTAACATTAAGATGGTAAAGATATCAGACCTATTTCGTAAATACAGATTTTGTTAATATTAGGCTTTTTTAACGAAGATTTTCAGCTTATTGCAATGAAATCTTACCTGTAAGTTTTCTTCAGACGCAATCTTCAACAATCTCCGTGATGAATAATCAGGTTTACCTCAATTCTGCTGGAGAAGGGTCGATTTCAACCCCTTTTATTGGTTTTGGTAGCAAGTTTTTCAAATGAGAACAACTGTAAAGTAATTAGATATGTAAATTTCAGCCAATAGCGATCCTTGAGTTCTTGCTTTGGCAAACATCCAGACAGGGTGGACCGAGTCCAAACACGTACCAAGCCCTTGTTCCACGAGATGTACAATAGATGAGGTCATCATGTTGACTTTAAGCTTTGTTATCCCTCTGTTTCCAAATATAGAATGAAAAAACCGGTCTGTGATCTCGTTTCCGGAGATAATGACCACGCAATTCAGTTATAGCCTGCAAAGTGGTCTCGTTTTGCTTCTGCCCTTTACTGTACATCAGCAAGGGTCTATCACCTAATTGCCCCTAAAGACATCAGACGTCTAGCAAGTAGGTTAATTTACTTTATAATATTGTAAAATTGCCACATGACCCTTAACAAAATAAATAAATAACAGCAAAATTATCACCTCATATCTATAAACAGAAATTTGCCATCCCTAATGCTGACGTAGAAAAGTGCTTGGTGTAGTTATGGTTACCAAGGGGATGAAAGACAGAAACCCTTGCAATACTATGACTTGGGACTTCTACGTAGTCTATTTTTATTGACTTCCTTTTTAGACAAAAAAGGGAAGTAGAACCTACACAGTGACAACGTAATTTCCCATGCCTTGAAGCATACGATTTTGAGTACTTCCCCCATCACCCTGTCTGCTGCCATGGTCAACCCTGTCTGCTGTCATGGTCAACAGTTGAATGATTTTAGAGTTATCAACAGTGGCGTAGACAGAGAGGGCAGAGATTCATTTGCCCCTGGTCACTGCAGGCAAGGCAGGCAAGTTTTTCTTGCCTACCCACGCCACAAGATATGGCAAGGTAGTTCTATGGCGTACCTGTTCAAAATTATCTTTCTCTTTAAGTTTTACCCTGTAAATGTAGCGCTGTCCCACTCTAACCCCAGGCAAAATCTGATGTTTGACTACTCCATTGGATTTGCAGATTATCCACATTTCTATACGGATTTTTACCTCAAGCCATACTCCAATGTGTGGCAAGAAGCCGTGATTATCACAGCTGAAAATTCCAGTTGACTCCAGTTCAAATTTGAACTGGACTTGCCCATATTTGAACTGGACCCAGCGGGGCTCAAAGGGATTCTAACTGGACTGGACTGGAACCATTTGATTTTAATAGTACTTTTTCTATTATCACAATTACATGATGAGATTGCTTAAGGGACTGAACTGGACTTCATTTGGGCTTGTTCCTGTAGTAACAGTTCAAATGGACTATTGCTAAAGAAATCGAGAACCATTGCGCAGTGGAAATTTTCTTAAGCAACTAAATATGTTGGACTGATGGAAGTTTTGTAAACTTTCAACTTAAGATTGCCTTAATTTGAACTAGGCAGTTACCAGTAGTAGAGAATTTGCTCTGTTATTAAAGTTCTTTTGAACTGGCCCTGTCAAGTCCAGTTGAGTTTTTTTAAGATCGGATCAAGTCCTATTGCACTGTAAAGCCCAGTTTAACTGATAACAGTAAAATTCTATTTAACTGGTCCTGTAAAATCCAGTTATACTGATCAAAATAAATTCCAATGGGACTGTTCCAGAAGAGATAGTTCAGTTGGGCTGTTCATAATAAAATCCTATACTGGTCCAGCAAAGGCCAGTTGAACTGGTCACAGTGAAGTCAAATTGAACTGGTCCAGCAAGGTCCAGTTGAACTGGTCGTAACAAAGCCCAATTGAACTGGTCCAGTGAAGTCCAGTTGAACTAATTACAATAAAGTCTAGTTGAACTGGTCCGGCAAAGTCCAGTTAAACCGATCAAAATGAAGTCCAGTTGAACTGGTCCAGCAAAGTCCAGTTCAACTGATCACAATAAAGTCCAACTAAACTGGTCCAGTAAAGTCCAGTTGAACTAATCACAATAAAGTCCAACTAAACTGGTCCAGTAAAGTCCAGTTGAACTAATCACAATAAAGCCCAACTAAACTGGTCCAGTAAAGTCCAGTTGAACTGGTCTCAATGAAGTCCAACTAAACTGGTTAGCAAAGTCCAGTTGAACTAATCACAATAAAGTCCAGTTGAACTAATCACAATAAAGTCCAGTTAAACTAGTCCAGCAAAGTCCAGTTGAACTGGTCACAGTGGAGTCCAATTGAACTGGTCTAGCAAAGTACGTCCAGTTGAACTAATCACAAGAGAGTCCACTTAAACTGGTCCAGTAAGGTCCAGTTGAACTGATCAAAACATTTAAATTCCAGCTGAACTGAACCCGTGAAGTCCAGTTGAACCGATCACAATAAATTTCAATTGAGCTGGTCCATTGCAGTACAGCTGAACAAGTCACAATTTAGTCCTATTGACATGGTCCAGTTAGATCCCGTTAAAGTATCCATAACAAAGTCCAATTGAACTGGTCCATAAAGTCTAATTAACCCAGTCACAAAATGTCTCAATTAAGTTCAACTGAACTTTAAACTGATCACAATGAAATCTAATTGAACTGCATGGTCCAGGAAAGTCCAGTTGAATGGGTCCAGGAAGGTCCAGTTGACCTAGTACAATGAAGTAGAACTGAATCACTCGATCAGTAAAGTTTGGTAAAATTGGACCAGCAAACTCCACCTGAACTGGTCCAGTAAAGTCTAATTGAACTGGTCCAGGATGTTCACTTGCTGGTCCAGTAAAATCCAGTTAAACTGGCCCTGTTAAGTCCAGTTGAACACATCCAGAAAAGTCCAGTTGAATTTAACTGGTTTTTTCTAATTTGCATAATCGAGCGAAAATGCATTTTATCAAATCAGGCCTTTTGTAGCATGTTTCGTCAAGGTTTCTTTTTTCAAAATTATTCCCAAAATGTGCAATTAACACACTTTAATAGTTTATAACAGGATTAGCCCTTCACTGAATTGTTTTTATTATTTTTGATTTGTAAACTATATCTAAATCTCTACATTAGTTAATACATAAATCTTGACACATTACAAAAATATTTTTTATGAAAAAGCTGGATGTTTTGAATCTGCTTGAAATGCATTTTGAAGTACACCATTGCATCTAGAATACCCTTGTAAAAAGCCACGCATGCGTGGTTTTACATTTTAAGGGTGTTCATTAATAGAGTCTTACCGTGATGTACCAGTTGATTTTTAAAATGAACATGCCCAATTCCCAGAACAGTCCGATTGAGTTAGTCCAGTTGAACTGGACCTGTTCAACTGGACATGCCCAATTTCCAGAACAGTCCAGTTGAACTGGACAGTTCAACTAGTCCAGTTCAGTCCAGTTCAACTGGAATTTTCCGCTGGGATGCCTTCCACTTTATGTATTTTCAGAGATTGTTCTATTATAGTTACTTCATGAGTCAGATAGGCCCTACTATGAGCCCCCTCTCCATTTGTCAGATCGATTGCTAGAACGATTTAGGCTGCAAAAAATAAACCTAGTTGAATCTACCACCTTGAACTACCGGTGCGCAACATTTTAGAATTTCTGCGATATTTCCCCAACTGGTGTTCAATGTTGTTACAGTTTACAACTAATATAGTAGTTCCTAGTGGAGGAAAAATCATTTGGCAAATTGAGGTAACCAAACTGTCTGCCGGCACGCTCAGCGTAAAAAAACAACCATTAGCTGCATAGTCCTCCCGAATGACAATGTGACGTTGGACGAGGAAGGCCCCTGGGCCCTGTCCACCCCACCAGCTTCCCTCACCACCATACTGAAATTTCATAGCTGCACCGGGATGTGCTGAAAACATTCAATGCTGATCATATCAAAATGAGAATGTGTCGAACTGACAGATTTGGGAGTAGCACCAAAATATTGCTTCATGACTTCTCATCCAGTAATATTGACGGTAATCCCTTCTTTCATTAACCCATGAATGCACAAAGTTGCTGGAACTGCAGGACACAAGTATGTCATTGTCCCTCACCTTTGTTTGTTGTGGCTGTTGTTGTTTTTGATGTTTGCGTACTTTTTGCAATAAAGTCTTGTCTTGCACATAGTCTCAAATAAAGAACCCCTCTTCCTACACTTGTCCCAAGTCCTTAAGATGTTCACTTCATCTCACTGTAGCCCTGTTCATCCTAGCTTACATTAATCCCTTACTGCTCCATTTCCAAGTGGTGGGATATTTCAAGGAGGGCTAAATATGTTATGATGTATCACTATCATAGTCATTTTGTTAACAAAATAAGAAAAAGCTTTCCCAGGGTCGCTACCCCTAGCGCCCTTGGCTAAAGGCCTGACCTAGACCCTTTCCACCGATAGACTCCAAGGCCACACTTCTGTCCATACTCACTCAGCGCTATACAAGCGTTGTTGCTCTTTTGTTTTTAGGACCCCATTGTTCAAAGTTGACAGACCGTTGTTCTTGTGCTGTAGGACTGCTATGGTAACTGCTCCAGAAACTAGGACTGCTCTAGTAACTGATCTATACCACTGAAATGTAGCGCATGCTCTTGAGTTGTGGAGAGAGAACAAGTTGGGCTGAGGGCGTCCACTGGAAGAACTTCTCGTCCCCAAGAAAATTACCGTTGCATAAATGCACTTTACTGTGTTTCGTCCTCCTGGAAGCTATCCCGCCCCTTCATTACTTTCTTTGGCTACGGACCTGGTGAGCATAGGTGTAAGAAGCGGGGTAGGGGTAATGTCCCCCCTCTGTCCGCTCCTTCGGGCGAAAAATTTGCTTTATGCTTTTCGGCCGAACACATTTACCGCTTTTGAAAAAGTGCCCTCAGGCCTCCTCCCCCGCCTCCTACCTAAAATACACATTGAAAGAAGCCCTGCACGTGTATGAGCGTGAGAAACTTGGTCACAAGTGTACCGCTGAAGTTTTTGTGCCGTGAAATTTATGATGGAGATCAACAAGGTGTGTAATGTAAAGACCTGCTAGACCTTTCTGCAAGCCCTTAGTCAAAGGAGGGGCGAAGCCTCCCTTAAATTTCCTCGCCCCCCAGAAAATTTCAAGTTGCCTTTAACTTAATAAATTTTTACACATTTGGTCCACATGAAAAAATTTTTGCCCCCCTTGAAGCCGTTTCGCCCCCTTCAGTACCTTGTCTGGCTACGGGCCTGCCTTTCTGGTTCCCATTCATTCTCATGAGACTCAAGAAATAAGAAGGGAAGAGATAGAGGAGGCAGGATTTTAAGAAGGGAGTAGGTTCACTGAGTGCCAAAGGCACCGGGGACCTCCAAACGGCGATAGTGAGAGTGTTCAGAAGAAATACAACATGCAATTGTGCGATTTGGTGACTCTTAAGACTTGAATTACAGACAATAAAATGGCTGTGAGTATGTCCCATTCAGAAGCGGAATCAGCAACTTTTTAGTCATAGCCCCAGTGGCGCCATCACGATTTGATGACATCCTAGTCCCACCCGAGACAAGCCAGAAAGTCTGTGTAAAATGTACATATTCGTATCTACGATATTTTACAACTGATGTGGACACTCCCTTTGTCACCTAGTGTGTCGGTGCCGTTACGGAGAGGGCATCTAAACTAGAGGGGACCCTTTGAGAAATTAATGTTCGTTAAAGGTTTCATGATGGTGCTATCTTTGGCAAAGTTTCAAACTGATCATATGCTGAACAATTCACATAGTGAATTATTCTTTTTGTTCGGTGTTACGAAAGGGTGTGATATCTAAGTGGAGGGGTAGAAAATTTTTGTTTATGTAAGGTGACTGGACGCTAAAAGGTGCCTTCTTTGGCAAAATTTTTAATTGATTTCAGATTAAGGAATTACTATTATTTAGTAATGTTTTGGCTGCGTCATGGCACCCCTCCAATTTTGGTACCACGAGACTAACTTACAGTAGGGCGTCCTAGACGTTTTAGGTTAATTACAAAATGGGAACGTTAGCATGATGCTTTAACTAACATCCAAATGACACTACAGGAGGGCACACCATGCAATTTACAGAAAACTTAGTTTCACTAATTTTGAACGAGAATCCAAATGAACAGCTTCCAATGGAAAATGACCGGGAGAGAAGTAAAGGTATATCAAAAGGGGCAAAGGATTATTAAGTATGTTCACAATGCATATATTCTCTGCAAATGCACTTAGTGAAGAGTTTCATTTTTCCGTCAGAAGTTCACCACAATTTTCTTGTGAAACTTCTTGTTTAGCCACAGTAGAGGGTTCTTTGATTTCGAATTTCAACTTCCCTACTACAAATTTGTGCCGGTAAAAAATGCTGAAATAATGCTCACTATTTTCACTTTAGCTCTTTGGTTTTAAACCTCCCAAAACCCCCAGAACCTCTGAACTCGGCTTGGACTGGGTAACTGTGTGAATGCGTGACTTGGCTGCATTAGCTGTTTTCTTTCGTTTTGCCCTTTTGTACATTTTTCCTTTGTTTCCCCCTCTCCCTCTTCTCTGTTTTCTTCCATTTCCCCTTCCCCCTCCGTTGCCTTCTTACTTTTCGATTCGATTTCTGTCAAGGGCGGACACTCTGCCCCTTTCCCCCAATCATTTGCAATGGGAGCTCTTGGCTTCGGGATCATTCCCATGGAATGACTCGGTTGCTATACGTGCCTTTCTTAGAAACACAATACCAAAGCAAACGACTTCCGATACTTCTTTCAGCATTTTGTGAGAAGATGGGTCTCTGCCAGTCGATCCGTGACCCTATGACTATCTCCCTATGGACAATTCACTCCAGAGAAATTTTCATCCACCAACAATTCCAACCCAAAGACAACTCAAAGTCTTCCGAAGGGGTAGTGGAGGCCCGGACTTGTCGTGGTTGAAAGTTGTTCAGGTGGGAATTGCCCGGGATGGGAATTGTGCATTGAATATTGTGAGGAGGGAATTGTCTCTTTGCTGTCCAGAAACCGACCGATTGCACTGGGTCCTTAAGTGTTTCAGTTAGTATCAGAAGAAGTGGATTTGTATACAATATTAACAATCAAGCTTTCATGTATATACTATGGCAAGGTGGCGTATTTAGGGGAGGGGTATTGAACCATTGGACAAATTTTTGAACACACATTTACTTCAAAGGTAGCATATGTAGCACCAGATTTCATGTAAAGAAACCCAAGTTTTCAAAAAAATTTCAAAGGCGAGAAGGAGACCACATCACATTAGACCCCTCCCCCAGGCCGGTGATCACAGAACATACTGCCCCCTCCCCCCACGTGAAAGATATCCCGGCTAGGCCACTTCAATGGTATAATTATTAGTAACAACTGAAAACAATGTAGCGTAACGTTGTTAAAGTGCACATAATGCGAAGAGTTGCGTCTTAGGCAGAGGTCAATGTGAGCATTACAGAGGCCAACACAGTTTCTTGCAATGCACGGCAGGGACTTTATGCGTTAACCAGTCGATGAATCCGTGGGTCACTATAAAAAGGGCGATTGTGCTAAATGACTCGCCCATACACAACAAAGAGCCGGAATTTGTATTTGTAATGCATCATGAACATAATCCGGTGGTATTGGCGTCACTGGAGTTCCCTTTCTCAACTTAAGGAATGGACTTGTTTTTCAGCAATAACTGCAAATTCACTTAACTACAACTGATATTGACGTGTACAGAATTTTTGAAATGTAACCAAAGATGTCGATTACCTGCTAAATAGAAACAAAGTGGAGAACTACAAACATATACAGCATTTTACAGAGGTTGAATAATTCAACCGATTTGTGTCTTTTTTTTTCTTCAAAGCTTCCCCGCGGCGTAGTTACATTACAGGGGAAGTGAGCCTCCATTTTTCCAATTAGCCAGCCACCATTCTGTCGACTTAAAAATGCGTTCACACCAAAACCGCGAGAATCCCGCCCGTGGAAACGCGGTGGTAACCCGAGGGTTCACACAACAGGAGGAAAACGCAACGGTTCCCGCTGCGGACTTTTGATAGCCACTTGTAAAATAGCCGACACCGAAGATTATGTGGGATATTTGCTGGCTCTTTTTGCACATGCACGGACCAAAAATAATAATTATGAAAAATGAACGTAGACTATGTTCTGGTAAAAGAAATTTACAAATCATCAACTGTTTAGTGAAATGGGAAGTAAAAGAGACCACTTAGATACAATTTATAATTATTAATGAGGTAACATATAAGCAGTCATTAAATCGTGATTTTAAGGCGCCTGTCGGCGTATTCCACTCTTCCACAGTAGACCTACTAATAATTGTATATGTACACAACTTTCTTCTCATTGGACAGCTTGATTGCAATTGTTAGGAAAAATTTAATGCAGTAACCCCATTTGATAGATCAAAGAAATTTCCAACTAACATCCTACTACGGATGTTAGTGTTGCCGCGATATTGCAAGTAGCCGAATATTACCGACTACCGTTATTTCAGTTCTCAATATCAGCCAATACCGATCCGATACCGATATTTGGGAAACAACCATTCAGAAACTAACCTTAGGCTACAGGACCAGGCTGATCCCGTAGCCTAAGCCGGTATTGCATTGCAAACTTCGATGCGATATCGTCTATTGCGGACCCTGTACGGGACACCACAATGAAGTGTCGTTTCATCGTAATGAGGTAAAATATTGGAACTAGCATTCAAAGATACCCAAATAGCTTCCCAGTTTCATGACATATGGAACGATTAATATCGATTAGGTAATATCGGCATTTAAAGTAAATTTTACAGATACCGACATAGGATGAAAATAGGGACTATTGGCCAATACCAGTGATGATCTCATTCCAACACTACATCCTACTATGGCCGTTGCAAATGCAAGGATCTCTGAAATTCATTTCTGTGGAAGCCATTTTAATTTTTTTCAATAGTCTCTTCATAGCTGTTTCACCTGAACTGTAAAACTAACTGGGAGAGTAACCGTTGATCAGTGTCAGGGATCGGAGTGGAAAAAGTATTTTCCGAAAGAGCGCTGTAAAACAAATGTTATTACTAGGTAGACTTTTTCTCCATCATATTCTCGTTTACAGTAAAATTACAGTCATCCAAGTTTAAATTAGTGAATGCTTCATTTTAATCATGTGATTACAATTTTGTTACTTTATTTTTTATTCCATGTGGAAAAACTCCTTTGTTTATATTTAACTTTTCATATTTCAGTTTGGAATATAATAAAGAACACTCTTAAGGGACGAACGAGGAGATTTGTAAAATTTAGCTGATGTTTCAAAATGAATACGAGGACAATGCTTAACATGTTACCTTGAAAATAAATGGTCAAAAAAGACCGTAGTGCGCCCTCCTTTCTGCAGTGTTTTTATTTTTTCTTTAAGCCGGCATGTCAGTATACAATAGCACATGTACTAAATGACGAAGAAAAAGAGTAGCCAGAAAAAGGAGGTAAAAAATATTGATATTTGCCCACGATAGGTCATACGTTTTGAGGGAAAATGCTGCAGTTCCATCGATCAAAATGTAAATTTAAACGTTATGGAAACATTAAAACGACTTAAAAATTATCTTGAAAGATCCCTCTTGCGTTTGAGACGTAAAAAAGCTCATTCGATTAAAATTATGATTTATAGGCATAGAGAATACGGAAGATTGAAATTAAGGTAACGCGGGTGACTTCATTCGCCTTTGTAGATCTGAAATCAATATTGTTTTTCCAATTATTAAAATTTTCAGAGATACTTCATTCATAAAACGTTTTGGGGAGGTGAAACTATTTTCCGAGTTTGTTGGTAAGAGTGCAAATAAAGTGATGGTGACTGACTGCCATAAAAAAGACTTGTGGCAATTAGTTCCAAATCCTCAGGTTTTCACATGTGTATGCCATAATCAGGGGTATTTTGCTTTAAATCTCGTGTTTTCTCCTGAAACACTTATACAGGTTGGCAAATTACGACACTTAGCTACACTGTAAAAACAGTGTTTATGAATTAAACACTTTTCTAAACACTTTTTTGCCTCCACTTTGGAAACACGTTTAAAGTCTAAACATGTTCAGGAATTAAACACATGATGTTTAGGAATTAAACACACAGTGCTTCGGAATTAAACATGAGTGTTTAGGATAGAAACATGTTTCGAAAGTGGGGGCAAAAAATGTGTTTAATTCCTAAACACGCTTTTTAGAGTGTACAGGTTCTGCCACAGGTTGTCACAGGTTTTACATGTAAAATGTGTGGCAAGTAAAACCGATGTTAACAAAGAATTCTGAGACAAAACTTGTGGCTTGAAATTAAAGGATGGAAAGGTGTGTCAACCTGTGTGAACCCTGTGTCAAATCTGTGGCCAGAGGGTTCCAGATACACAGGCTTGCCACCCAAGAACACGCGTGATTTTTTTGGCTTTTCACTTGTAATCATGCGTGGTTACAGATACAGGTTGACCCACCTTTTTGTGAGGGAATTAGTGTACTAGTTAGGCCTCCGCTTTCCAGCTGTAATGCCGGGGTTCAGATCCTGGTCGGGTCATCAAAAATGGGGCATGCCTTCTTGCTTCGTGCCTGACATACAGTAAGGCTGATTGCAGCAAGAACGCTAGCAATAATGCACATGGAATTTTTAAAGGTGAGCACATTAATAGCTGCCAGCTTAGTAATGTTCCCAGGGGCTTGAAAATGTGTATAAGAATAAAATAATGGAAAATGTTTGAATCGCTGCTATCCATGTGTAAACCAACTCACAGTATGCCAATAAAATTTACAATTTCACTTAGGGCACTGGGGATGATCTGTACCTTCTTTCATCATGCCCTGTGAATAAAAGTTAATTAAAAATATGTAAAACAGGAAAATCATAACGAGTTTGAAAACAATTTTATTCTTTTTGAGGATTCAGCTCTAAAAACTAAGCCCCAGGTTACCGTTCATTCAAATGTCTGCAGTGTGTACTGCAGCTCTCATCCCACCTTCTGAGATACAGGTGGCTTCTACATATTCTGCATATATGATTTTCAATCACTTTTGTGTGAAAAGTAAAAGAGAGCTGAGCGTTTACATACCGTCCAGTGCATAGAAATAAACGACTTCAGGACTACTCAGCAGCCATTCTATTACCTTCAAGTGTTCGTCACCAGTGAAAACACCTACGTAATTGTGCAGAAGAATGTCAATCGTTTGTCGCCAAACTAATAAATTGTCCCTTTTCTGTTTATTATTGTATTTTCTCTGTTAAGGTCTGAAAGCTCCGTCACCTAAACATTACTGGTCTAGTCATGTTATCTCGACTGATGACAAACTTGAAACATTTCTTCAGTGCTGTAACATCCGAGTCCATACTCCCCAGATAGCACACTACGTTGGACCAACGTTAGAAGATGGTTGATAATTGTTGGCAAGCGTGGGCAATATGTTGTTTTGGTAGCAGAATGCTGGTCCAACGTAAGACCAACATTTATCCACCACCTTTAGGACATGACAATGTTTTACCAACGTTGACCTATTGGAAATAAGCCAACTATTGGGCCCAATTTGTTTAAACAACGTTGGTTTAACATTAGTAAACCAACAGTTGGTTCATACTTTTAAATTACGTTGAACCAGCGCTAATCACCAACTGTTGGGCTTTATTTTCTTTCCAGATTTGGGCTAACATTAAAAACCCAACAGTTGGTTCTTATTCCTTTAACTAACCTTCAGCCAAAGTTTGTCAGCCAATTGTTGGGTACAAATCATTTAATCATTGATGAGGCAACATTAACAGCCCAACAGTTGGTCCGTATTCCTTGAACTAACATTGTGCCAATATAGATTAGCCACATGCGTGCTTCCTTCGATTGCCAAAGTCGGGCCAACATACGAAAACTGAATGTTGAGCTTTATTAAAAAACTTCCTTTCAAAAGATTACTCATATAACGCACGTACATGGTGGATGGAAAAATTGAAAATTAATATTAGTCAGAAAGCATGGGAGATACAAAATGGCTGTAGTACAGGATAACGAATAGTATTCTTAGTTGTTATGGTTATCTAAAAAAATCAATCTTAGGGATAATGATTTGTGTTCCTTTTGTAAAACGAATGGTGAAACCATTCAGCACTTATTTTTATTGCCCTATTTCCTTTCATTTTGGGAATGAATTAAGAGAACTAATAAGACTAAAATTAAATTTAAATTTTGAACTGAATGCTAAAACTGTTTTGTTTGGTATCGATTATGGTAAGACAGTGAATTGCATTATTCTATTAGCAAAATATTTTCCTTATAGGAGTTGCTATATCTCTGTCAAGCCTACAATAGAAGCATTTATTTCCTTTGTAAAAAAGTATTATTACATTCAAAATATCGAGCTTCAGTTAATGATCGGTTACATTCTTTTAACGAAAATTGGTGTAAATGGACTGTTTTGTTTGTGTAGGATATTAGTATTTTTGTTATATGTTAATTTGTGAGAACAAAATGTATTAATAAAAAACATTAAACCAACTTCATGTAGTCAACCGTTGGATGCTTTACATTTAACGTACATCGAATGTTAATCGGCCCAACATTAGCCCAACAATGGACCACCAGAAAAATACAAACCTGTATATTTTGGTATCGTGTCAACCCACAATTCTTTTAATAACAACTGCTTCTAAAGTTAACATTCAAAGCGCATGTCTGCAAAAACTTCAATTACACTGTGGAATTTTGCTAAGAAAGTTTGAAAAAAGTGTTAAAAATGCTGTGCAATTCTGTTCAGGTATCATGTTTATTCACCTTTTATCTGAATGGAACATTCCGAACTTTTGGAATGAGAATGATATTTTTCACTCAATGGAGGTCTAATCAGGGAGTTGCTATTTGAGTCAAATAGCAACTCCCTGGTCTAATCGAAATAAATTGTGGCAAGCAATTGGCATATCTTGCACGGAATCGTGTTTCTCAGGAAAACTTGAAACTTCATGAAGAAAATTATATTACTTAACGTTAACAAATACGAATTAGTCTCATAGGATATATAATAACCGTTTCAACATACCAATATTCATATGTTTTACCCCCACTTTTTCTACACATTGAAGGTGGCCGGCAGCTGCATTGCTAGTATCATTTAAAGTTAGTAGAAGTTAAACCTCTCTGAATAACATCGTTATGGATTCCCATAACGACCAGTTAATTCAGAGAAGTTTAGGAAAGCGAGGCAAGGTTTAGTTTATGCAGAATTTTGCCAATGTTGGCTCACTGTTGGAAAATGAGCACTCATAGTTGCCAGCTATTACGTTGACCAAATGTCAGAACATAGAGCCAACACCATCTAGTAACCAACGTTAACCAAACGTTGCAACTCACAGCTAGGGCAACATATTTGCCAATGTTGGCCCTTAGTTGTGACAGTATGCTGGGTAAATGTTGGTATGATTTTGTCCCATGCAAGGGAAGGTTGCTATGACGTTGGCTCTTTGCTACAACAATACCGGTATACAGTGCAAACTTTGGCATAACGTTGGCGCATTGTAACAATAACATTTTGGATAAATGTTGTTGTAACATTGGCTCTGTATTTAAACAACTTGCAGGATACAGCGTTGAACCATTGCTGTTTCTATATGTTGGGTAAACGGTGACATAATATTGGTCCATTAATAAGCCAAATTGTTGGGCCAGCCTTTTCACAATGAGCAGCCAACCTTCAAACCACATTCTTCCAGTGTTGTTTCAACAAATTCTGCAACCATCTTCCAACGTTGGCCTAACGTTTTTGTGTGTAATCTGGGTCAGACTCGACTCCGGATTGGAGTACATTTTCGCCGGACCCGGAATTGGCCCGAAATGGAGTTCACAGAATCCGAATTGGCTCAGCTGCACTTGTACTCGGAGACAATTTCAGTCGAGTCCACAAAAATGAAAATGAAGTATGAACCGGCTGCGGATTTTTTCCCACGACGAATGGAGCGATTTTTGAAAATTTCCATTGAAATCATGGTTACGATTAAGGTCAGAGTAAGGTAAAAAATGAAATTGCCCCATTCTTCCTAGAAAAAATCACGCGAACCGGCCTTCACGTGGAAGGAGAATCGCTTTTTTTCAGTCCAACGTAACTCGAGGTAAACTGAAACACTTGAATAAATTTATGAATTGTGAATGTCGTCAGAGGGCAAGGTCCCCGGTTATCTAAGTTGCCTACGTAGCAGGCTATACGGCCGCATACTAATTGTTCCGTCATATTGCCTACGTAGCACTGCAGCATATTTCGTGTTCAGTCACGGGGAGGCTGAGGAGCTGAGCAGAGTCCGCTCCGCAGTATATTGTCTACGGGAAAATTGTAATTGAGAGTATTTGACAAAGCTGATCAAGATAGTGAAACTTTCAATAGAGGGGCGCAAGGTTTGAGTGATCGTTGCTATGGGGAATGGGTGCAAGAGGAGGGGGTCCGCCTTCCCCTCGGGAAAATTTGTGCTTTTAGAAAAGGGCTAAGATGCAAAATGGTGCTATATTTGACACATTTTGAAGCATTTCCTTTTTTGCCTCAGCTTTTTTTCACGAATGACGGCCATAGGGGGCGCGCACCTGTTGCGCCCCGCCTGGATCCGCCACTGTTCCAGGCGATGACCAAGAGTAGGCTTGAGTTCAACTCTCTGTGGAGGACTGGGTCGTTCACAGGACCTGTGAATCCCCTTGGTTACGTATGTGAGTAACACTGAATTTCCTGAGCATTTACGCTGGTTACAGGCCTGCTCA
This sequence comes from Holothuria glaberrima, assembly GCA_009936505.3. Taxonomy (NCBI): domain Eukaryota; kingdom Metazoa; phylum Echinodermata; class Holothuroidea; order Aspidochirotida; family Holothuriidae; genus Holothuria; species Holothuria glaberrima. The sequence goes on along the minus strand of WURT03138069.1, from coordinate 7,296 downwards.
CAAAGAGTTCAGATCCTGCATATACAGTCTTAGACTAGTTAAAATGTAAATGCTCCACAACTGCTTATATTAATTACAAAGTCTTGGTCGTGACCATTGTTCCCAAATTAAAAAGTACTTTCCAGTCTCGGTTACACTAAGGTACAAATAATTTCCCGCTCGAAGTTGAGAGTGATTGTTTATAACAATTTGAAAAAGTCTAACATGTAACTTAAGTGTCTTTTATTAATTTTTATTTTATTTATTCTTCACTGATAAAAGTAGTTTGCTCATTTTGTACGTACTGCTCGCTACGCAGGTTAATTTGGGCATGCTATATTTGCAATCAACTGACAGACGCCAACATCACAGAATTCACGCTTGAGTGTTTTATTGTGTCGAAACGTGCACCAAGCATCAACCGTTACGAGTTTGCATAGACCAAGTATATCACTGCAATGACCTTTTTAAATCAATCCTTTGGTATGAATCAACAGCTTCAAGGTTTCAAACATTATGTTTTTCTTCCAGTTTTCAAAATGTCATGAGTAATCGCAAGGATTTACTGACGTCAATGGTTAACCATTTTAATTATAACCCCTTCATGCTTTGTAGTCGCAAAGACAAAAGAATCCAAACATTCTTTAGTAGTGTTAATAAAATCACTGCCAATATCTTCGCATTACTGAAATGCTTGCATGCTTACGATGGTGTCCTTTCCTCATATTTTGATCCCCAGTTTCCCCTCCTTTCTTCTCGTTTTCTTGCATCTGTCATGCATGCGTGACTCCACATGCAAGTCACGTTGACGCGTAGCCAGACAAGGTACTGAATTGGGGTTAATATACGTTCCTGATGAATATTTCCTTCAGGGGAGAGATATGATGAATGCATTAAGACAATAGTAATTTTAATTTTTTTCGGGAGCAGGGAAATTTCTAGGAGCGCCAACTCGCCAACCATCGGCCCCTTTGGAAACGAGCCGGCTGCAGGCTGGCTGAATAGGATAGATGCTACACATGACTATATTAGTAAACAAGCCGAGAAGTGATCATTGAGAGAAAATAAGTTCGCTATAATAATACATTACATGTGCTGATAGATGTTTTAATATAGGGTATATGTCTTCATGTTCCTCATCCATTCTGGTTTCATTCTGGAAGAGTACAGATTTCAACACAACATTGTAAAGTGGTGCGGGGACTCAGTGTCCGGAATAATTTTGTCCACTTTGGTAGGTCAGTGACGTTCCTACATGTAGTTGGTGGACGGGGTGTGTCTTCCGCGTCGCGCCGTGAAGAAAAACCGTTGTAGGTGAGGTGTTCTGAGAGGGGGTGTGTTCCTTTCCGTTCGAAAAATGTTAGATAATGTAAAGTGGCTAAGGTGTAAAAAGGTGCTTCTACACAAAATATTAAAACAGAAAAAAAATATCCAAAACCTAAGCTGAAAGTATAAGAGTAGGCCTATATAAAAACTTGCTAATGATAGTTTCTGAAAATTGGGAGGGATTTATTCTGATAGTTAGGTTGGAACAAGTAAATGGCAACGGCTTGAGATTAGGGGCCGCCTTATGTTCCCTGTGGCCCAGGGATAATTCACAGAAGCTCTAAAACATTTCTAGCAACAGAATCATGCCATTTAAATATATTTTCTAAAGGACATTGGATGTACATTAAATAGACCACAATATGGTAATTTGACCAATTGTATTATGATAACACAGACTAACAGCCGGTTAATTTGATGATGGCGGGTGGACAGTGGTGTATCACGGGCACTGAACTGGTCTTGTTTTTCGGTTAACACTGGTGCAGCTTGACTAATCAACAGATACTGCGCCTATATAGGTCTTACGAAAATTTCGGAGACCTACGACGTAGAAGACTTTTGTAACCCTTATAGAATATATCACGTGCCTGCATAATAGGGGTCTACGTAGCACAAACTCACGATGTCACTGCACAACGTGCCTTTCTAGAGGCCTGCTCCAGCTCTCTGCAGTAGCAATGCTCCTGATCTATTTTCTATAACCAATTAAACTACACTTGGAGCGGAACATTGTACAGATGGATGAATTATTTATGTTCTCACTGTCTGCTTCATCAAGTAAACCTGTTGTCGTATTTCCGTCACCCTGGTGCACTTATTGGTCAGTAAAACATAGCATGGCAACTCTTTGTCCGCCCGGCGGACGTGTATTTCTCCTGCATCTATACTCAGTGCTGCACAGAGGCGTGCATAGTCGACACCTGCTACGAAGGTAAGACAATTCTAACAAGTTAGTAATCTCGACGGCACATGATCCTGAAAATCTAGGGTTAAGCAACTTGGCACTGTAGTAGGCTATCTGAATACACGCCAAAAAATTAGCTAAGTGGAAGATACTCGATCCCCCCCCCCCTCACTAGATGAAAGAGAAGTATAGTTTTTCGTGTCTTGAACAATATGCACACCGTCCTTTTAGTCTAAAATTGTCTGAAAATCTGACAAAAAATTAGGTGTAATGCTCAGTGAGCACCGACGGTACGTGACTTGTATTGCCCGAGAAAATTCCTTGCACTATCGAAATTGCGAAAAATACTAATATTATATGCCTTCACACGGTCCTCAGTGTCGTGTTTAGCTCTTGCAACAAACACAGTGCTTATACTTACGAAATTAATCACAGCAGCTACCATGTATTCGAATGCAAACGAGTGTGGGATGTTTTTCTAGGGGCTGATCCGGTATTTGCCTGAGGAAAACGTTTACTGCTTGAGAAAGTTGCTGAATTTTTTTCTCCAAATAATCTGCCAAAGAAATAGGTATTGGCCGGATTCCGAGGGAGAGAGACCACATCCCCCAGCCTTCCTAGCTCGAACGCCTATGGTTGCATGGATAAAACAAAAATATGCCCTATTTTATTTATGATTAAATTTATAGAAGTATGTAATGTTCCTTTTTCAACATGCAAAATATGGCAGGTTTGTGAGAAATGCTGTTATAGAAAACCATTTTCAAGACATTGTAGGCCATTTTCCTAAGCTTTGTCAAAGAGTAGGAGACTTTATTCTAGGCCTGATTATCGCAGATACTTCCACGTTTTGCATGGAGTTAACCTGTACAGTGTTGACGCGTGGTAAACACTGTGGAGTGCGGAGCCGTAGTGCACTCACATGTAAGCATATCCGGTTTCACAAACCAACTTATCTCACTTTTATCTCAAATGATCATAGACTTGCACAATCTGCTGCGTAGGCTTTACCAGAGTTGGACTGAGTCCGACTGACACAAATAGTCACTTGCTTTCAATCTGATAAAGGCCGCCTATTTCCATTGTACTACAAATTCTCACCTTTAATCGCATGTAGTGAATTCACGTTGCCAAGGATGTCACAATAACAAAAGTACACGATCAGGAATATTATACGGCTTAATGTTTTTTTTTTCTATCTTTTTTATCTAGATTTTCATGAATAATCGCAAGGGTTCATTGGCGTCATATATATAGCCAAAGAACGTCTTTCTTCTTGTGACCGAAAAAGGCCCACGGCCTGCCTCTCTTAAGATTAATTTCTTCGTCATACCTGAAGCTCCATTTAACCCCCCTTCCCCCTTCAGGCTTCGATCACCATGGTACCAGGCAGTCAGGCATACTAGTGTGTGCCAGTGTGGGAAGGAGGGGGATAGGGGGAACAAAGTGGAATTTTGACACTGTTGAATTGTGCCTAAGAACATTTAAAGAGAATAAGCAGTCTTTCCAAATTTGTTTCGAAACATCATCTAAATCTTTCAAATCTCCTCTCATGTCAAGTATCATTTTCAAGTATCTTTTATGATGTTTCCAAACATAAATACTGAATATTTAAGGTCGAGTAAGGCGTTATTCTGCATAGACTAAATAATTCGGTGACAAAATATTTGTCACATGATTAAATAGAGCCAATCATGAAATAGGGTATCCTGACCGGTACCTTTTAAATCAAATTAGGGTGACTGCATTTTCCCATTGTATTCTTACTTGTACCGATACAGTTCTTATTTTATGTCTGAAATAAGGCCTCCGTCATCCTCACAGTCCTTGCTTTCGTGACGTGTAACCATAGAAATTTAAGTAAGGCTTCTGCCCCGGTTATTGGGGGAGAAACAAGTTTTCACGTTAGGAGTATATAACAAATATAGCGTAGGAAGTTGTTCGAGACTGGGGGGGGGGGTTGAACCTTGTTTCGGATCGCCGTCCTGGGGGAGGGGTTTAAGGAGAGTCCCCTCCGCCTTAAGGGTACGCCTCTCCCCGTTTGGAAAAATTTATGATATTCGAGGGTCCTTAGATGCAATTTGGTGCATCATTTTGGACAAATTTTAAGGTAAATTACAGCAAATTTTTCACATTTCTTACAGAAGAGACAAATAAGGGGTGTTCGTCCTTGGATCTAGGGGACGAAAGCATAGTTCCGCCCCACAATTTTGACTGGGGGACTTTAGTTCCCCCCCCCCGCTTCCCTACTCCTATGTAACAAAACACTAGTAATGCACCATAACTTATCTCTGTTGTAAAAATTACTCCTAATCTTTCGAAAAACGGACGAAATGCCATTTAACTTCTGAAGTTGAATGCACACTGTACTTTCGGAGAGTACACCAATCATATCTGCTTTTTGCCAAAAGTGGTGGCGCCCTTAATATTTTCATGGCTTTACAGCTTAAACACACAGCAATGTACTGTGTCATCATTCTCCTTTACTTTAGTTTTTACGGGTAGGACGCAAACTCAAAATTTACACCACTCACATCACATATGAAAAGCCGCCTCAGCTTTGGTCCCGATGGAGATTTCTTGCAAAGGAAACCATGGGTCTTCAGGTGGTAATGGTGTCGCAAACCCGTCCTGTTAACTTGTTGGAATAATGAAGTCAAGTTTAGGAATTGTTTTTGAAGTTTTTGTAAACTATACATCGCCTTTTCCCTTCCTGTTGCTATTTATTTGTTTTACCAAAGACAGACATAACTCTTTGTAAAATTGGCACAATCCGGAAGAAGGTTTCAGTGTCACTTGTTGAAATAAAATTCATGCAGCGGAACAGTTGCCCTCTACACAACTTCCCCCTACTGTAAAATTAACCAACAGAAACTTACCACCCAAAATCCCCTATTTGTCGGCTGTTTGTGATTCCTAGAAGGAAAGACGTAATTTTCTTTAAATATCATATCGAGAAACGTTTTTGAAAGTCGTATTTGTGGAACATTGTTCATCTCAATTTGGAATTTTCATCACCTTAAGGGCATTCTTTGGGTTTGTGCTTCCACTTTAAGTGTGAAGGTATGATACCGCGCCTGTTATTTCAAAGTGCTTGTTTAGTGGAAAATATGATAATTTCATGCCTTCAACATCTCGAGAACCGATTACAATATATAGAGTGGAAGATTCAACTGAATGCTAAGATATAGGTCATCTTTAATATTAAAAATAAATTTTGGTGTGGGGTATTATTTTCTAGATGAATGCAGTTGCTCAAAAAGGATTTAATTCTGAAGGTTCTGAAAAAATTAAATAAAAGAAACGTAACTTAGCCTAAAAGTCTTTAATACCCCCCCCCCCCCATCCGGTGGATTCTTTGGTTAGACTGAATTGTATAAAATGGATATCTGAGGCATCAAGTTAGGTACTCACAAAAGGGAACGAGGAGTTCCTACATGTTCAAATCGCCTCAGCCTGAGTTTGAATCAGTAGCCTGCATCTCGGTACCCTCATTTATTAGTGCCTCTGTATAATCACATGTCTATACTTTTGGTATAAGATTGTTTAATTCATGCCGAATAAATCCTTTGCTTACCTTTTACATTTAATGTTTTTGTTCTGAAACACCCTAAAAAATATGATTTAAAGAAAAAAGAGAAGCTTTGTTAGATTTAGAGTTTGCTTCAAAATGACTTTTTTGCCATGCTTATTTCCTTTAAGACTCAGAATAAGGTAAAGGAAGACTTTACAGTTTATAAACGTTCCATGATATCCTAAACCAAAAGTTACTAACTCCCATCAAAGGCTTTTTTTGCCTTCTACAAAGAATAGGTTGTGCAATGGGCAGTCAAGACTCGCCTGAGATATGCGACATTTTCATGTGGGCTATAAACTTGAAAAAAGCATCATACCGACAAATCCTAAAATCATTCGTTGATTTCGCTATCGGGACGATATTTTGTTGTTCTACAAAGGCAACACTACGGAACTTTCCTCACTAGTTGAAAAATTGAATAAAATTCACAAAATCATAAAATTCACAATGGAAGCGTCTCACGAACTTCAGTCATGTATCTAGACCTCACGATTTTCAAAGGCAAGAACTTTGAAACTCACGGGCGACTGGACACCAAAGTCTATACAAAGCCAACAGAAATCTATCAATACCTGGATAGGACCGTCTGCCAACTCACTTGCAACCTTTAAAGGCTTTATTATTTAAGTGAAACGTTCTGAGGTATGTGAGATTGTCAAACAATGAGAACGATTTCGTTTCTAAGAAGGAAGCTTTCAAAGAAAAACTCATTGCACGTAATTAAACAGGCCGAGAATTTGATCACGCCTGGAAAGGCATTAACCACAAAGAACGGTCAAATCTACTTTTGCCTAAGCCACGTGAAAATGAAATACCACTAGTTTTCAAAATATGCTACACTCCCGGTATCAAAACCAGAGAGCTAAAAGAAAGTCTGCTTAGACACTGGCACTTAATATCGGGAGGCCCGAATTTGTGTCAATTTTTTCTCAAACCACAAATCCTAGACTATGAGAGGGCGCCTGACCTAAAAGATTACCTAGTTAACTTTAGACTGAGACGTGACGGTGAACTGGAAACATGTGCTATCTCGATGCTCTTATTGAGGCGCTATAAAAGAGCGATTTTCTCTACTTTGAATTAAGACCAGGTCGGACAAACTAAAAAGTCCCACAACTGATGACGCTCAAAATCTAAAACAAGAGCAGAAACATGTTAAGTCAAAGGTGGAAAAACCTAACATAGCAGTAGGCCTACTACAAAGTATCTGTGGTCACTAACAAAGTCCAAAACAAAAAGATGCCATTGGTCTATTTAAAAGACACAACATTCGTTAAAGTTCTGTAGACATGTAAATGTGATGCATGCCCATTTGGTGTAAAAAGCGTTAAAAATGATAAAAATAGCCAAAATTCCCATTAAAATCCATCAAATATTGACCATTTTACAAGACATTTACTGTTTTTCACCTACATCATGAATAAACACGACTACTTATGCAAATTTGTGACGCACAGAGAGGGACCTGTCAACTGGGTGTAATGTTATCCTTTGTTAGTTTAGCCTT
>WURT03138058.1:0-10000 GCA_009936505.3 Holothuria glaberrima | reverse complement strand
AAGACATTTTATTGTATTCGTTGTTTTTCCTAATTATTTTAAATGCAACATTATCCATTGCATAAAAGGTTCTGCTTTTCCCAGTCCCGATTTTTTCTTTCTTGTTTCAGTTTTGTCGATGGTCTGGGACAAGGTACCCAACGAGTTTTTTACTTATGCGAAAAATAAAATAGTTCCGAAAGTCCAATCTAAAGTTTAATTACGTGTAAGGACGATCAATGTTTGAGAGTAATAGGTGTATAATACTTTCCGAGATCAATAAATTGTTATGAGTTGTTCTTACAATGCCTGTAATAAAAAAATGTCAGGGAAGCAATTTTCATTAGAGGCTGCGTCTTCGTAAGGCGTGGCTAGTGAATCCTTTATACCGTGAGCGCCGAGGGCGCGAAGCCAGGTCTAGGAACCGGGATCCTTCATGAGTATGTTTCGAAAATTTGATGGCTTTTGCGGCCATTCTGGACCATTTCTAGAGAAAATCCTGCCCCACAGGTAAAATTTGAAATATTTTTCTTATTATGATTGCAAATTTAAGATAGTAACCGTCGTTCAGCTTGATGAGGGTACCGGTAGTTGGTGGGGAAAGTGAACAGCAAGAGGGGTTGCAAGGGTTTAGGGAATAGTAACCTATTCAAGCTCTCCTATACAGGATGTAACAACGAGGCAATTCCACAAAAGTTTTCCTACGGACAACAGTCCTGATGTGACACCTATTTACTAGTTCATATTGAGTTCACGCAAAGCACGCCGGGAATTTTGTCAAGAATCGTGGTGTCCTATACACGTGTAGGTTTCTGAATTGTGAAGGGCCTATGTAAAGACTAGTGTGCGTGTAATGACGTACATTTAGTACTTTCAGTGACCTTTATTTCAGGGCTCCAAGTGTGGCGGTTAGCCACATACTTTGAAAGAAATTTGAATTGAGGTACAAAATTTTTCAACATTGCCCCTTGCCTCCCCACTTTTGAACTCCCTCACTTTATTAATTAGTTTTCATTGCCCGCAAAGCGGCCGAGAAAAATCTTATTGCATTTGTATGGTATTTGATATAAACCCTTACCTTCATTTACATTACAAAATTTAATATAGTATTAAAAAATCCCTCATTATTTCTCTAATTTCGCTTCCTTTTGTTTTTTATTTCAAGGTCTTTAAAAAGGTTGGGTCATGCCCCCCGTAATCCCACCCATGCATTCACTGTTTCGTCTCAAAATTTTGTGATTGGTTACTTGATTAACGTACATGGACAGAGGGCTCATTCACACAACTCCAAATGAGTGTGCTTTTCCAGCCAATTCTAGTGTTCCTGTGTTCGTATGCACACATTGAAATAAGATCAATTGCACAGCAAAGTAGCTGCACAGAGAGACAACACATTCAGATTCTCAAATTTCATGTACTTACAAAGTAGTTTGGCTAGAAAGGGTTGTTAGACCAAAGAGCTACAACGAAGGTTAGACTTCTTTAGCGTCTTCAGTAGTACCGATTTGCTCTTGGGCAATGAGACTTTTGTGCTATGTGCAAAATATGTTGATGAGATTGAAGAAAGGGCTAAAAATAAGCTTTGCTTACAAAATTAGAGCCACTTTCGACGGGAAAATTGATTGTTGATAGTGTCAATTTTCACTAAATTTTGTAACTTTTCCGACTACCCGGAATATTAACTCCCCACTTCCACAGGGACACTATAGCGGGACCTTGGACTACCACACGGTTTCATTCAAGATGCTAGTTCCTTTTGGCGCCTACAGCTAATACGTTTTAGGTAAAGGCCAACTGGAAAATCTTAGAGAAAAACTAGCCGTCAGATGCAAAAGACTTTTGTAATTTTGGGTAGGCTGTTATGAACATTTCAAAACAACGATTTATGGCTATTATGAAAATTGCAACATACCCGTTTTTACGGCTTCACATCACAAAAAGTGTGCTTGTGTGGGTGCACAAATACCGAAAAAATTGATATATCTAGCTCGTCATCCCCCCCCCCCCCACACACACACACAACCACACACACACATTTCACGTCCATACCTTTACAACACTTTGACAATGATAAAGTGTTTCTTTACATGCAGTTTGCGGTAAAGAATTCCTCAGTGAATGCGAGAGAGTGGCTACACCCAACTATCCTAACGAGTTGCCGGATGACTTTTCATGCGGATTTAGTATCCAGGCACCAGAAGGGCAGGAAGCTCAACTGATCTTCGAATATTTCAGCTTCGAGCACCACGAATTCTGCGATTTCGACCGTTTAGAGGTAATAAGGTTTTTCAGTTAATTTTGGACTTGGTAATAGTCAAACCGTGTATTGACCTGAATTGATTACTGTACCACTAGACCTATGTCATGAGTACGATTATGAAGTGCTTCCACGATTTCCTTTCTAGGAAAAAGAGTACAACAATTTCCATTAGCATCAATCTTTAATAGTAAAATCTTCAGGCCCGTATTGGGGGAGGGGGAGGGGGGGGTTACCTCCAGGGAGAAGTTGGTAACTCAAGCTGACGCTAGATATTCTCAAGAAATCAATGTTAAGTTTACACGTTCCCGCGAAGGGCGCAAAATGTTACTTCTACAGTGGCAAGTTCCCCCACCCCCCCCCCACCGCAGAGTAGAATATCTCCATAATTATAACAGTGGCGTATTTAGGGGGCATTGGGCTATGCTCCCCGGTCCCTCCCTCACTGATACCGATTTCTTGTTAATTCATATCCTAAACTACGTAATTTTTTTAACACAAATTTTACTTAAAAAGGAAGCATAGCCAACACCAGATTGCGTCAAAGTAAACCAATTTCTGAAACATTTTTCAAGGGGGAACACCTCTCCCCTTAGAACTCCTTCCCCAGGCGGGCGATCACAGAACATACTGCATGCCGCCCATATTAATGTTTTTTTCAGTTTCGCAAGACTGTTTGAACTATGTGAATTGAGGGGCTAGAGAGAGGGGTTCATAAGTCACCACAGGGCCCTGGTGGTGTGGTTCAGGAGAATCATTTAGGTGGAATCGGGAAAATCCCCCAAAGCTGCGAGGGATTTAGCAAAATGGAGACATTTGAATGGAGCTTTCGGTTGACCTCAAAATGATAACGATAGCATAGCCAGGGAAATAATGGTATGTTGCTTAATGGTTTTTTTTTTTTTTTTTTTTTTTTTTTTGCCATATTTGCTAAAACCACATCTCGTTGGGCAGTTACAGGAATATCACTGCTCAAAATTGTCCAAAATGGCCAAAACCCGTATCATTCAATAAAAAATGAAAAAAATGAGGTTTTAGGGCTACATCAAGGAGAGACGTGTTAATCGGAAATTTTCAAAATTAATATGTTTGTTAACAATACACTTTTCTTTAACATCTGGTGAGATAAGTTCCTCTGGTTATTCAATTAAAGGACATTTTAGGCCTCAAAAAATCACAGATGCTTAAGTTTTCCGTAATGATCAAAGAAACTGCGATATTTCAGTTTCACTCATTTCATTTAGTAGATTGAATGCCGGAGTCTAAGTTTTCCCCATATATGTATCACCGCTATCCATAAACAAAAGATAAGGTAGAGTGGTAATATTTCAGCAGAATTTGGTACTCAAATTGCGCGCCTAAGTTCTAAAATTGCTAAAATATCTGTTTTTCTTTTAAGGGGGGGGGGGGGAGGCCAATTCGACAAGTCACTGCAAACAACGAATACATATTTTGTGGAGAATTTTTAGTATGATATGGGAGGATGTGTTAATTTTATCACTATCAATCCTGAAAACGTTTTCCACCCCAAATGTTGAAGCAAAGAGCATTTTTGAGCTACATCAGCATTTTTGAGGTAGCTCAGCAAAAATGATAAATATTTCAGCCATTTTGAAGTTGTTGGCATACTTTACTTATACTCTGATGTCTACTCTACATCGCATCAATTTTTTTAAAAATAGAGCAAAAAAATTTCTACTTGCAAAAAGGTTACATTTCTGCCTGGATTAGCACGCCAAGCTCTTCCGAGTTGTCATATGTTTACAAATTTTGAACTACTGATTAGGTATGCATAACCAAGAGAAGGGAACTAATGAGTATTATTTAAAATGTTTATTGTTTGCAATGTGTTAAATGTAAGTCATCATCGACCGAGAAAACGTTTTCAATAAGTTTGTAATGCCCGTGTGTGTCGTTATTCAAGGTATTTAATTACCTCACCAGCTCACGAAACCTCTTAATGCCTGCCCTCTAACTTATTTAGAGGTATACATTTTTTTGTTCACAAAAGTTCACTGATAATATTGTGCTAATAATGGTCATAAATAAAGGCGGAAATATGAGGGTGTCCAGATTTGCTCCAATAGACCTTCATCCCCCCTCCCTTATCTTTTTTTCCATACATGATCGACATTACTTTTCATAAACTGGCGTACAAGGTGAGGGGTGCTACAGGGGACCTTTAAGAATGAAAGATGGATAATGGTAGGGGGTGAATGGAACTTTGGAGTGATAATTCCTTTCAAGCTTGAGGCAATGTTAAGACAAGTGGCAAGGTGGGTACTGGCGAAATGCTCCGAGAAAAATGCTTTTTAAATACACTTTAGTTGAGTTTTTAGGCCCTACATCTGTGGCTGCAACCTTTTGGACCATGACTCATCAAAATTTCTGGGATCCTACCTGCCATGATCCCAATTTTCCTACAATTCCCGCAACCTCAATTCAAATACCGTTACTTGGTAAGGGGGATCCCAATTTTTCCAGAGTAGGAGATTTCAGTCAAAGCCCTCACTTAAAAGCACCGAATGTACATCAAAGACAGGGATCCCCCAGGAAATCTCAAAATAAAGAAGCCCATAACATGCAATCTCTTAGGCTCTGGGGCATACCATTCACAATTAGGTAAATGAGTTTTTCAACATTTGTTGTTACAATAAGTACGAAAAATAACGACTTGAGAACAGAATGCCTGGATAAAGGGAAAATTTGGACGCATCAATACGGTACGTCGTCAGCAAAGAATAGAGATTTTAGAGTGTCTTAAAGTGGACCTTAAGTCTAGAATTTCAAGAATACATATTTTGGAGGTTAGAAAATAAATTTCATTCATCTAATCCCATTTTCATATCTTATTCCTTTGCTGAGATGTAAAATGTTGAAATTTATTCGCTTAATTTGAAACTGTTGCTCTCTTGTGCAACTCACATTACCTGCTTTTATTTCCTTTTGAAATTGACATTTTCATATTACCTTGAAAGATTAACTGTTTTCTTGCACAGCATATTGTACGGAGAGGGCTTGTATAGCCAAGTCACCCTGCAACAGTTAGGCAGTGATCACATTTTGGCCCAAGGTGCAGCGGCGTTCGAAAAAAAAGACACAAAGATATAATTTGAGTAAGAATGACATCAGAAATTATTGTGCAATCTACCGTTTTAAATTGAGTGACTAAGCTTCAACATTTAATATCTCAGCTCAGGAATGTCCTGTGAAGATGAGAATTGGATCATTTGGATACATTTGTCAAGCTTTGTAACATATAATTTTGAATTTTAGACTTTAGATACACTTTAAGCTTCCTTCAGTTTTTATGATTTCACCGGCTCTGACGGCCGTACAATTCGTAATCGTCCCCTATACTTACAGACCTACCAAGGAATGTGTATAGTTTGCAATATGCAGCGATGAACAACCAATCAACTGAATATTAAAAACATTAAATAAAAAATATCTAAACAAACTTTATATGTTTTTCCAAGGAGTGTGTTATCAACGAAAGTTGCAGTTTATGAACGAAAAGTTTGTTTGCGTTCTTTTGGTGTCTGATGTGTCAAGTTGAAAGTAAAAAATCAATATTTTGTTTTTCTCCGAATTCTGAAATGATCTTGGGACCCTCTGAATATTCTTTACGACTCGAACATTGGGCGAGACTCATAGGTTGCCATCCGTCGATTTTCATCACCATCGTCATTTTACATTGATCTGAGCTAATTGCAACATTACAAGCACACTAGAGAGACCGAAAAAACAGGTCATTTTATTATGTAGCATTATTCAGAATAACGACTGGTCAAGTTGATAATGAAGGGGGTCGATGGGCTAAAACGAACTCCGTTTTCATCCCTAGAATTTTACCACCTTGGATGCACAGCAGAACGTCGTATAACCCCCCCCCCCACTTCCCAGACCGGAACTCCTTTTGCTGGGGAACCAACGCAAGGTCATCACTTTTTCGAGCCTCTTAATGGAACTCTGCCTATATACCTTAGGGCGGAGCTAATTTCTACCTCACAAATGAATTTTGATAATGAAAGGACAAAATAACATAGCTCTTTCCCAAAAACAATGCTTGAAAGAAAAGAAACTGGATACCCCTCCCTTCCCCCGCCCTTGGCAGCAAAGAAAACAGCAGTTTTTCATACTATCCTTTCCTGCCTCTTTTACAATTTATTCCATCATGTTCTGGGACATCTTGTAGATTGTAATAGAACTCATGTATCTCGCATTTGTTACTGCAGATCTATGAGGGACTGCCCGCTAGTCCTGGTACACTTCGCCATAGAATGTGCGGATCTCCAGCAGCATTTCCTGTGGTAACTACGAATGGTTTCATTTACATAAAGGTTTTCACCGATTCATATGTAATGAGCGGAGGAATGTTCGGTCGTCTAGTATTTAGCAAAAGTAAGTCACCTAGGTAACTTTCTAAATATGTGGTGTGGTTTTTTTTCTCAAGGAAAAATGCACTTCATGTTACTAACAATAATTTGTTTTCTGCATGTATGTCTCATACTACAGTATAAGCAGGCGGTGTCGTTCCCAGAGCAGTTAGCACCCTTGCGGATTCTTCCTTTGTCACCCGTGCAATTAACAGCATAATCATGGGAGAGGGGTCTATGGCTTCCCCTATGAGAATTTTTTGTTAATGTTGAGTGGTGATATCTAGGAATATCTAGGATATATAGGAAGCGGGGACTGGGGGAGAGTCCCCAGCGAAATTTGTGGGGGGATGAAGTAGGCTTTAGCCCCCCCCCCGCCACACTTTCCAAGCACGAAACCCGTTATTTGTCTCTTCTGTAAGAAATGTCAAAAATTTGCAGTAATTACCGTACAATTTGTCCAAAATAATGCAATAGATTGCACCTAAAGACCCTCAAATATCAAAACATTTTCCAAAGAGGTAAAGAATGTCAAAAATGTGCAGTACTTTACCTTAAAATTTGTCCAAAATAATGCACCAAATTGCATCTTTGGACCCACAAATATCAAAAAATTTTCCAAAGGACTAAGTTATCTCGAAACTTTTCATTGATTTACCTTAACATTTTTCAAAAGTGATACACCAAATTGCATCTTAGCATCCCCAAATATCACAAAATTTTCAACAGGACTAAGAAATCTCGAAATCTTGCAGTAATTTGCCTTAAAATTTTTCCCGAATGATGCACCAAAATCGCTTCTAAGGACCCTCAAATAACAAAATTTTCCAAAGTAGTAAGAAAAATAAAAAATTGCATTGATTTACCTTAAAATTTTTCCAAAATGATGCACCATATTGCAACTTAGGACCCTAAAATATCCAAAAAAAAAATTCCAAAGGACTAAGAAATGTCAAAAATGTGCATTAATGTACCTTAAAATTTTTCCAGAATGATCCACCAAAATGCATCTAAGGACCCCCTCCCCTCAGACCCCTCCCCCAGTACGGCGATCCGAAACAAGGTCCAGCCCTTCCCCCAGTCTTGAACAGCTTCCTACGCCTATGTAGTTATATATCCTCTGGTTTAAACGGATCGCGCACTGGTTACCTATTGAAGTATTCGAATGTCATTTAACAGCGTAACATTTTTATTCTAGAATCAAACATATCTTTCAGTGGCGGATCCAGGCCGGACGCAACAGGCGAGCGCCCCTATGGGCCGTCATGCGTGAAAAAAGTTGAAGCAAAACAAGAAAATGCTTCAAAATGTGTCAAATATAGCACCATTTTGCACCTCAGCCCTGTTCCAAAGCAAACATTTTCCCATTACACTCCTCCCCAGGACAGTGATCAATCAAACCTTGCGCCTATTCTACAGAAAAATCTTGGATACGGCCCTGTCTTTTATTCATTTTACATTATATTGAGGTTAACTCAAGATGCCAATAACAATTCGAAATTTCCACAATTGAATTGAACATATTCCAAATTAGCATTAAAAATTTCAGAAATTGGGTGAAGATATAAAAAATTGTATGAAAATATCCAGTGTTAAATTAGGGATAACAAGAATTCGAGTTGGATATATCCAAACTTGAAATCATTAAATCCGGAATTCGAATTAAGGGTAACTGAAAGGGTCCTTAAATGAGTATAAAATATTGACTTCCCTGGAAGTCTCTCACCCCCTTCGGTCCCTTGTCTGGTTATGGACCCGCTTGACATTCAAATATGGTCTGATGTACTTCACTCCTTTACATAGTAAATGATTCCTTTTTTGAAAACTTGAATTCATTTCTTGATATATTATAAGGAAGTTAAGGTTACTCAAGGTAACTTCAAGATAACGACAACACAGGAATACGTATCTTTAGTAAAATTAAAGATGCATGAAGTAAGTACTTCTTGACTTCTAAATTTTTATTTGAAAAGACAACTTCGAAATTAATGTCACGTATTTCGTTTTCTGGAATAAATATTACGGTGGAGATCTGTACCTGACAACTTTGCTACAACAGGGAACTGGTAGTATGCTAGTCCCACCAATGATTCATACCGCGAACTCTCCGGGCAGCGAATTCAGCCCCCTTAATCGGAGTATATCTTTCCCATAGGTTTTTCCCAGAGTGCCCCGCCACATCATCGTAACTACATTCCTTTAGGCGAATCTAAGACTGCTGGAATGGAACAGATTTTAAAATGTGGATGGGGGACAAAACGCCTAAACCAATCTTCCATAAGACTTTGCCATGTCTGGTTTTGTTGACACAATTTTGTTTTATCTCTTTCATTTCAGTCTGCGGAAAGACATTTTCGAAAAACGGTAAGGAGATCAGCTCTCCCTTTTATCCCGACCCTCTCCCACAAGGGATAACAGAATACGTTTGTCAGTTTAGGATAGCAGCTCCGACCGGCTCGACAGTGAGGATTGAATTCAGCTATCTTCATATGGAGGCAAATTATGAATGCCAATACGACCGTATAGAGGTAAGTGGTTTAAAACGGCATTTACCTCGCCCCATTCATATTTAGGAATCTATAATATTTGAATTGTTGTTTGTGCAAATTCTACCCAGTAATATACTCAACAGATTATTGCCTTAGGAAATTCAACTACAGACCCTTGTCTGGGAGGTGCTTAATCAGTTTAAAAAAATTGGAGGAGGGGCTAGAAGTACAAGCGTAAGAAACTACTTGCAAGAGGCAGAATTTTTGCCCGAATTTTTAATATAAGTTTGCCCTCAAAAATGCATATAATGTTGCTCAAAACTAGCAAATCAAGGGTTGCCATAGGTGGCAATTTTTTTTGTCTGAGATAGGGAAATCGGGCCTCTAAATAAGGACACAATAGGGTCCGTAACAATGTCTTTAGGACGCCCTTACAGCTGAGGAAGGTAGCCGTGTGTCTTGCACAAGATCACGAACAAATTTTCACAACTTGCCCAGGTTTTTGTATAGGCGCATCGTTCAGTATAGTCCTTAACTTTTTGTCATGGGTAGGCCTACATAAAATCATCGTGTATAGCACAGTGATAAATGACAATATGTGCAGAATTACACGTGTTTCACATGCTACCATTTACAACACCATTCGTTTTTAACTACAAAACTTTGCAATAAGTACTTCACAAATTTTAGAGTGCAGTCTTACGCAATGAAGAGCGTATATTTAATGACAAATTCTATTACATCAGCCACTTTAAGTGCGGATGAGATTGGCTTTTCCGTTCTTTACCTTTTCATGCGTGTTTGGTCTAGTGGTTAGATCATCTGCCTCTCACGCGGGAGGCCCGGGTTCGATTCCCAGGTCGAGTCATACCAAAGACTTTAAAAATGGAACCTTC
>WURT03138036.1:0-11305 GCA_009936505.3 Holothuria glaberrima | reverse complement strand
TTCACTACCCAAAGCCAAGAACAAGTCATTTATTATCATCTAATGACAGTCTTAACCTTATGTACATAAATATCACCCGTGTTTTGCAAGATTTTTGTCACCTTAGGAAAAGATCAATAAAATTTGCAAACATTTTGGACTTCAAGACAATGATTCAACTGTGACTTTTGAGATGCATTTCTTTTTTTTAGAATGGTGATGTAGATTAAGGTGAGGATATGTAGAATTAGTAATGTATGGCCTCTAACATGGTGGAGAAGTTTAACTTGATGGCATGGTCTTAAAGGGAATGTTTTATTACCATAGATAGAAAATATCTTACATCATTTAACCATCTAGTCTCACCAATGAACTCTGTTAATAGCTTTTCTAACCATAAATATTATGGACTACAAGGGTTAGTTATGAATGTTGCATAATTTGAAAATTGAAAGTTTGTCCATTCTTGTTTTCTGAATTTCCTTCTCCGAGAATGTTATTTCCTGAAATAAAGTTTCCCAGCTTCTTGATTTTGAAAGGTATGGAAAGTTTAGGCCTCCCAGCAGCACTATTTCCCTTTTAGCCTTTTAAACCATTACTATGCACATTTTTATATATCAGGAAATATTAGTAATACTATGAAAGGAGATGGGCTGAGAGTTGCTTCTTAAGGCTGTAGAAGCTAAAAGCTACATTGTCAGAGATAAAACTCTGAAGAAGATAACACTCAAAATTTTAAAGGAAATATTATTGTGTTTAAACTACCTCAGCATGGCCTAAACATAAAATATCCAAATCATGTAATCAGTTTCACCTACATGGCAGTAGCCTTTCTTCTCCAGAGTGTTATGCATTTGCATGTTGCATCATTTGAATATTAAAATATTTGAAAATTGTAAAGTTTGGGTGAACAAATTATGTGTGAGCTTATGATAGCACCCCATTCCTGAATAAAGTTACCCAGCTTCCTTATTTTAAATTGCCTAGCTATCATTATATATCTATATTGGTATGGATGATGACAGAGCTCCCGACAACGTAGTCAAAAATAGTTAAGCTGCAGCTGCCTCAGCTAAGCTGCAGCAGCTGCAGCTATGTTTTGTTTTGATGCCCGTTACAATAGCAGGCTTAAATTGATCTTGCTATTATCATGTGTTAAGGAGCAAAGCATGGCTGCAGCTGCCTCAGATTGACTGAAGCAGCTGCAGCCTGAAGTTTTGAGATGATTTCTATTAAAATAACGCTTTAAGGTATATGAAAAACTCTGTACTGTAAACATGTTAGTCCCCTTTAATACAAATTTTGTTATGCAGAAAGTATGATTCAGAATGGAATGTACCGAACTGTATATGTAAGAATAAACCCGAACAACCAAGATTCCCATATTGTGGAAAAAAGCTGAAAACTGAAGTTAACCCTTTTCTGTTGGAGCATGTTGGTGGGAGTGCTTACAAAACACCTGTTCTGTAATTAATCTTCTGAACTCAGAGAGATTAAACATTTATCTGATGTCTTCTTGACAGTTTCAGATGGGCTTGTATGAAATTTCCAACTATACCTCAATGTTCAAGCTAAGACACAGAATCATGGAACTTGAAAGTACAAGTGGTATTATCTTGGAAAGAAATTTAGTTTTTGTTTGTGGAAAATTTCCGAACATTTTTAGCTGTGTAAATCAGCCAGTTGTACAATGGAAGCATCTAAAATGAAAAATAACCCAACAGAACTTTACTATAATAACAAAAAATTTTCAAAATCCAGAATTTCAGCTTTGATCTAAATACCAACACTGCTGTACCTAGACAAAATTTCAGCTACTGACATATAGTAGTGTTACTCCTGATTGGTGACTTTAATACACTTATATGCAGACCAATGCATATCAAGTCAACAGTGAAGATATCATGCATTTTACATTTTTACGGTTTTGTAAGTGACCCACTTTTCAATAACACCTGAAGGCTGGCAGTAAGCTCTTCAGTTTTCTTATTACTTCCTTAGTTAAGAAGATAAATTCAGCAACTTCTCTGAGAGGCATGTCAAGGGAAAATCCAGCGTTGTCTCTATATTCTGTTCTCGCAGCCTTCAACCCATCATGGCTTGTTATCTGCATTACAGTGCATGCCAAAGGCAGCTTGGTGCATTGCCCAAAAATTTGAAGGGTATTATCAGAGGCTTCCAAATGAAATTATGCCACTGTATGTAAATGAAGGGAAATTTCAGCAAGATACCAAAACGTTGGGTGATGGAAATATTCATACTAATTTGTTGATCGAGAAAATGTGTGTGTGACAATGTGTGTGTAACTTGTAGAAAAGTAGGAACCAGAGAAAAAAATGCATAGAAAAATGCATAGAGATGATCAAGGAGTGATGATCAAGGAAAGTTGAAAGACAAACTACAAAACTGTCCCGGCGGACTTACTGTAGAGAAAAAAATTGTGGCATTGAAGCTGGCAATCAGAGACTGTGGAATCCATGGCCTATGGTTTTACCACTACAGTATAAATCAGTTTTGGGGACTGTTATGGGAGGTTGCATGTAAAGGAGACTTGTATACAATAGTTATATATCCAGTATTAGTAATGGAATGGTTGTTAAGATTTAATATTTTTATCAGTCAATACTCCTCACATCCATGCTATGTTGGTATTTGATAAAGCTAAAAGGCTAATGCTACCTCTCAAGGCCTTTACTTTGTGTGGATTTGGATTTTCTTCCTGTGTCTGATTATAACTTCCAATATTTTATTCCCATGTAAATCAAATTACAAGCAATACCTCAATGGAAGTTTCGGGGTCATGAAAAGAGCTTATGACTTGTGTTGGTGACAAGTCATTTTACACAAGTCCAAGTCAAGTTGCAATCAATGCCAGTATTTGCAAGTCACAAGTCACAAAAATTGCCAATCATGTCCAATTTGTATGACTCAAGTCTAAAACTCTGCTTTGTACTAGACCTGTACAATAAATATCATAGTATGGTAATGGCTAACATTGTGCACAATAGATCGGTGGATAGTGCACATCATGCTCAATCTACATTGCCCCTCCTTACCAATCCTAACACACCAGCTTGTAGTTAGTTAGATGAGGTTTAACGGCCCAGTTTCCAACCTAATGGTTCAAGTCGAGCAAGCCACCGCCTCTTTTCCAGTTGTGGCTCACTGGCTTGTTTTCCCTTACTCCATTGCTTATGCGGAGCATCACGCACAACGACAGAAGGTTCCAGTTTTAAAGGTTTTGGTATGACTCGACCTGGGAATCGAACCCCGGCCTCCTGCGTGAGAGGCGGATGCTCAACCACTAGACCAAACACGCGGTCTATGGCAGTGGAACTAGAATTATTAGATGTTGTTAATACTGGTTATGAATCATATCGGTACAGTTTTCCAGTCTCTTCCATGCTCACCAAATAGTTTCCTTTACATAAAGTCCCTTTCATTATAGCTTTAGTGGCTGAGTTTTTTCCTTCTGTGACATTTCACATAAGGCAGCATATTTTTTGCATCCCTGAAATTCAAATTTATTTTGTAAGAAGAAAGAAAAAAAAATAAAAGCATATCTTGGATGAAGCCATTGATTATTAAAAGGTAATCACGTGAAACCTTATTTTATGAATGTGGATGAGTGATTTAAGTTGCCCCACTTTCTTTTGTTAGCAAATACAAATGTGGTGACAGAGATATGTCATGCATGGCAAGTGCAGGAAGTAAAGATTGATTTTAGAAGCAGCCAAAACATGTTTTGAAAGCCACCTTGAATTAGGCTACGATGTTATGCATGTCTTTCGACTCCATATGCTTTTTGATTTTGTATTCAAAAAGAAACAGAGCATAGCAAAAAGCACCAAATGAAAATGAGTCATTTAAAATGTGCAAGAGAAATGAAAATTGTTTGCTTAAAGTTGTATGGAAATGAATTATGGTGTTGGTAGATTGTGCATTTTCTTATCTTGAGTAGAAAGTATGACATTGTAGCATCTGCAGTTAGAACTCCACAGGCCTGGTATCCATTTGAAAAAAGGTGGTAACGTCTTCACAAAAAATGAAAAAAAAAAATGTGAATAGTGAATTGTGTGGTCAGTTCCACCATGGGAATTAATGTTGACTCCAAGTAGTTTATCACTGTATATGTAACTGAGTAATGACTCTGCATTCTTGCACTTTCATATATCCAACACAGTATTCACTTAATATAATGCAACAGTTTTTCCTTCATATAATCCAAAACAGTGTTAATGTAATATAATCCAACATAGTGTTCACCTAATATAATCCAACATAGTATTCACTTAATGTAATCCGACAAAATATTATGATATAATCCAACTCAGTATTGACTTGATGTAATCCACCAAAGTAATACCTTGTTATAATCCAATGCAGTATTCACTTAATATAATCTAACAAGGTGTTACCTTGATATATTCCAATAGTATCTACTTGATATAATTCAATCCAACACAGTATTCACTTGATATACTCCAACAAAGTGTTACTTGATTAAATCCAACAAAGTAACCTTTCATAATGAACCTTTGTCTCAGTATCTGTGTGAAAGTCGTAACAATGTCATTTTTATGATTACTACCATACAGTTTTTGACTATAATTTTAAATTAGGAGAAACATGGTCTCCTTCTGTAAAGATCTCCTTCTAAGCCTGCAGGCATCAAATGTGCACCATCTGACTGCTTGTAGAAATGTGTTAGTACCCTACTATCATTCTCCCTGCCTGTAAATATTATATTTTTATGAGGAACCATTTTCCTTTTTCTTGCAGTACCCGTACTGTTTAGAAAATAATTCCACACTGTCAGTCTTCCTGTGATATTCTGTGCTCTTTGTTATTTGTGTTTTCATTTTTGTATAAATTATTTGACAGCCTCTGCAAATCCTGTGAACCATATTTACTGTTTTGAAATGCAACTATCATCCCCTTCCTCTCCCCATCCCCTCCCCCCAAAAAAAACAATTGTTTACATGGAGGAGGAAGTGACTGCAGCATACTAAAGAGAATAAGACTCAATGGTTGCATGTCCGTTGTACTCGCAGTCACATACATTTTGCCAATAAAAATGGCCAATATAGCTTCATTCTATACAGTAGGTAATTGTCCTCAAATACAGACTTGTGATTTCTTGATTGTATATACTTTTTCTTATTTTAAGGTTCCTGGAAAAAATGACAGAATAAAACTTTGATTAGAGCTGTCATGTAATAATTCATCCCGCATTGATATTTCTCTTCTAAGTGAATGCTGCTTGCAAGCACTAATCACAGTGGAATTGAGACAGTCCATCACTTTGCATACATGCCGTTAATCTCATGACAGTGTGTGCTAGCATCCTATTGTAAGCTGCTTTAAAGAAATAGCCTTGGTGGAAATTGCCATAAAGGGAAATTTTTGGTTTTTAAGTTTTCCAATTATTTTGGCAGATGTTGAATGAATCTAGCTGTTAATACACATCTGAATGGAAACACTGGTGTTCTAGCATGTAATTAATGATGTGGCTGTTGTGATAACAAGTAATTTAATAAAATAATGTAAAAATCCTCATGTAGATAGACTTTTTTAAGTTCTATGGGATAGTTATGAAGTTCTCAGCACACCCATTAAGGTCTAATTTTGTAAAGTTCATTGTGTACACTTGAAGTCTAAAGTTGACATTCCGAAGGCATAGAACTACCGAGAGAATAACATTTGTTGAACTTTTGGAAGGTATAGCACATAGGTGGGAGGAAAATTAATGTAATATAAACTTTTATAGTTTGCTGTTGGGAAAAGTTTTCACGTAAAGTGTTATGGTGCACATGTGTAAAAATTTCTCTTGATAAATTTTGGCAGCCATCATTGGCATAACCAGACTTTTTCATCGGGGAAACTGAATGGGGCAAAGGGTTGAAGTGGGGGCCAAGCAATAATGACACTCTCTAAGTGGAGCGCCACCATGGGTTGGCGCATAGCGTAAAGAGAAAATGTTTTGATAAAAATGCCTCTCAGATTGCAGGAAATGGCACTTCCCAGTCTTTCTGGCCTTCTGATTTTCCGTCGAATTACTGAAAAAATCCAAACTTTCAAGGAGTTTTTGCCAAGTTTTTGTCTTGTAAAAATTTTGCCCCATTTTCATTTTACCTTCAAATTTCATTAGGGTGGACAAGCAGGAGGGGCAGGACATTTTGACTGGGAGCTCCAGCTCCCCTCCCCCTTCCCCCCTCTGGTTGCACCACAGATAGCCATATTAAATTTGTGCTGGCTTTGTTATAAGACGGCAATTTAAGGGGTCAAGCAAAATCTCTGAACACCTCTTGCTTTCCATTTTTATTCGCACAAGTTTGGATAAAACAAAAGACTAGAAGGCATCTATTTTGAAGTTACATTTAAACTGAGTTTAAATGTGGGATGTCATTTTTGAAAAAATGTTACACATTTCAAACTACCCGCTGTTCTACAAACTGAAAGCAGAATTTTTACAAGAATTTTTTTTTAAGAATATAGCAACAAGAAATGTCAAGTTTATTACGTCTGTAGGTGCTTTGTCTCCTAGCTTGCCTTTTCACCTATTAATATTCCTACATGTATGTTTGATATGCAGAATAATTTGCATCGTGTGTAAACTTGGATTTGTAAAGATATCCAATAAGTGAATGCATTCATATTTGAACTTTTTTAAGCCAGTATTTCCTAAAGCATACATGTACAGTCATTTTCATGCTGTGCCATGCACTTGGAAATGTTTACTGTAGAACATAATGTAGGCCAGAGTGAAGTTGAAAGGTGAAGTTTAAAGTTGGTGTTACTGGAGTTACTGTTAATTGATTTGGAAATTAGTCTTCCTAAAATGGCTGCAAGTAACATTTGTTTTTGCGGGTGCAAGAAGGTGCTGCCCCCCTTCCCCATTGCCATAAACCTATCCTTCATATTTTACAATTGAGAGCTTTACACTCTATTTGCAGTCTCATCTTAATTGTTTGTCTGATAAATGTATAAAGCATTGAAGAAGCCATAAATATTTCAGAATGCTGGAGACATCTTACAATCATAACTTCTCTCATCATTTTTTACAGAATCTCTTCTCCAAGGTGTTTGAGCTGGCCTATTCAGATCTGGAGAACAAAACAGCACACAATGGAAACAAGTAAGTTTATGAATAAAAAGATGCTGAGGACTTACACATTGAGTCAATAGAAGTGTACAGGAAAGCAGCATTTGCATTTTCTGCCAAAATGGTCATTTTTTATGCCTTACCGGCATAAGTTTACGACCATGTTACTTCTTCCGTGGTTCTGAAGAAACCCCCCCCCCCCAAAAAAAAAACCTAAAATTTACGACCACTGGTTTGTGATTTTTGAGTCAAGTACGTTACCACATAGGAGGTTACGCTTTGAATTTTGAAACTTACGAACAAAATGGTGCACTGGCGTAAAAGTATAAAATATATTCCACCAAATTTACGTCCATTTGTGTTAAGAAACGTAAACGATGCAGGAAAGTCTACTCTGGTCCTCCTTGCCTTCTGTTTACTTATGTAACCCTTAATTGCCCTCACCTTCAAGGTGAGGTCCCCCTTCTACGATGCTATTAACTTTGCCAAATCTTATTTGCAGGCATATTAGGAGTGCATGAGGTGAATAGGAGGGAAGAATCAGGGCCCTTAGATTCCCCATACCAGAGAGTATTGATGAAATGTGGTTAAAACATAGACAGTTTTTATCCTATTGATCCAAATTTTGGGTACTTTCACATTTCATGAAAAGAATGAAATTCATGTTCCATCTCAGCTCATGCTGAACAAATGGTTTGGGTTTTGAGCAAGCCACTCCATGTTACTATTAAACATGGAATTGGTGTAGGCTGAAAGTAGAACTTTTTGGACTTGCTTTGACAAGGAATGCAAAAAGATAGTACTGTTGGCCTGCAAGAGGATTCAGCTCAGCCCCCAAAAGTATGTGGATCAAAAAAAAAAATGGCTCTTAATGTTTGATATTTGGGGTAAACAACTTCAGAGAACAGTAAAATTCCTATTTTACATTATTTTCTTGGGTGGTAACTGTGTTTATCTTACCAGTGCAGAGATAGGGGCTGTGAAGGGTAAGGGGCCTGTGTGACACCTCTTCATCACCCTACCTTGTTGTCTCATGGCTATAAATGAAAGCCAGGATATGGGCCTTGGAGTAAATCAATATCTTTTTAGTCCTTATCTGAATTTGTATGCAGAAGTGTTTTGTCCCTTTACACTATTGTTTAATTAGAGAGATGACTTAAATCATTGACAAAGTGTTACAGGTGAAGTAGAATAGTATCTCCATGTTTGGATACTCATGCAAACTATGGAAGTTTTAGTTTGGCCTTCCAAGTCTTAAAATTTTGAACTTTTGCTTGACATGTGCTGGTAAGATGAAAAGAAGCACATGAACATGTTTGTTTATTTTCTCCATGTGCAGTTGGGGGGATTCTGTTCTATGGGGAAAAACCATATTCTCTGGAATGGATTGGGGGAAAAAGTAGATTTTCCCAAAAGGGGGAATTTCCCAAACTGATGTTTACGTGCCCCCATTTGAATTCCCTACAGCTGCAGTAACTACCTACAAGTTTTTAATGCTGTAGCTGGCAACAGTGACAGTGAAAGAGAGAATGCACTGTGTGTCATTTTGATGAATGAACTCAAAGGACTATTCATGAAATAAACAGTAAAAATATCAAAGTACATTAGTCACATAGCTTGAAAAAAGTAAGAATGATCATAACTACATTAATAGGGAGGGGCTCTGCAAATTTCCACTGAGAGGTTTCATGTACGAAAAGGGGAAACAGCATACATTTTAAAATGTCACAGCAATGGGTGTACAAATTCTGATGAAAAGTGTAAGTGTGTGTTGATGTATGCAATCCATATTTAGCAAAAGGACATCCACATGTGATGAACAAGTGTGACTGACTGTGATGCAGGTCTTTTGTACTGCTTGATAACTATCAGTATTACATGATAGGCCTAAAGGTCGGACTATAATTGATAAGATGTGAATTTTAAATAGATATTTGTTAAGAATCAAATAAGATCCAACAGTCACAAATTAAGCAATATTATAAGGAAACAAATGGATGAACCTTGGACTTTCTAAGTTTTTTTCTTGAAGTTTGTATCCATCATGCCCTCTGATTACTGGTAAAGTCTTTACTTAAATGTATTTTGCTCCTACTTACCCCTCTCCTATTCTATAATCAGACCTTTTTTGGCATTATTATATTGTCACATTTTCTTTACTTTCATAAACAATAATACCTTTCAATTCCTATCAATATTAGGTTGATTATATTAGTATGTTTTTGTGTGTGTGTGTGTGTGTTTGTAAGACATCCTCATCTTCACAGAATGACTGACTTGCTGAATGATTTACGAATCAGAATCCTAAACACACCAAGTCAGTTTTTATATGGTTATGTTGTCATATTTTTTGTTAAATTTTCTGTACAAAGCAACAGTTGTATCCTCAGTCCAGATTTGATTTGTTTCCCTTGATTAAGGATTTACTTACATTCATGTGAGTCGCCTCAGTCAGTTTCAGTTTGAAACCATATGGCATGATGACATTGTGATACATTTTACAACTACACTAAGCATAACTTCACTAGGGAAAAACAAGAAACAAGTCAGCATTCATAAAGAGAACTAAGTTGAAGGTCACAAATCATCCATTCTTTCCTCCATATCTCGCCATATTTATTTTCAAAGTGTACGCCTGGATCCTAGAAATCCACCGCCTCCAGTCTCCAGTGGCAACAGATGACACCTTACTGTCAAGGTTTCCCCTTGGAGACTCCCTTCTCGTCGAGAGCTGCCATGAGACTGGTCATGCATTATAAACATTCCAGTATGTCAAGAATGTATCGGGGGTGTCTCCGTGACCTTCAGAGTACGTTTATGAGAAGAAACGTGAACTGAGTTATGAAAAACATGTTGGCTTTGATTAAATCGAGCTAATTGTGCTCACATGGCAACAGAAAAATTTCTAAACAAAACCTGTTTCTTCATAGTTAGAGCTGTTTTTCATTTTACAATTTCCTCAGCAAGTGTTGCGGGTATTAAAGTTAATTTTTGAAAGAAATCAAAACAATCAATATTTATTCCCAGCATAAGCTGACTGAGAAGGTAATGAGGATATTTTTCACTGAGTATTGACATTCTGAAAGTCATCTGGCCAGTGGTTATCTTAAATAAAAATGCCACATAAGCAACATGGGTTGTCATTAATCATTCCTTTCAAATCATATCTCTGAAAACAGAGTTAAGAAATAAAAGTGGATCATGCTTTTATTCAATCTTATTCATTTTCTCACACCTGTGTCAGACTCTAGACTTGAGACTATGTTTGGAAAGATGTCCTTATGGGCTTTTACCATTGCAAATCGAGGTGAAGAATCTGATATGGTACTTCGTTGCAACAGTAGAATTGAGAAAGAGAGCTAACTCTAGAAGTTTCCAAAGTGTGGAAATTTTTTGTGGAAACATAAATTTTCAAATCTACTTTGCCCCTCATTACCTCCTATTGATCTTGAGACAAAATGTGGAAATAAAAAAAAAAAAAAAAAAAAAAACCAGTATGGAAGAGAAAACACAATTTGTCTGATTGTCATAGTTTTAGAATCTAGTCCAAGCCTAAGTTATGGCCTCTTTGCCAACAAATGTAACAAATGTGAACTTAATTATAGAATTATGACAGTTATGATGTTACAAGCAGAAGAACCTAGTGACTATGAGTTGTCTCATGGGACACAATATAGTCAAAATGATATCTACACTCCTGAAGAACGTACAAGATTTATGTACCAGGAGGCCCTTTCCTCATAGCACATGCACTGCTGCATCTCATACATCTGAAACAGTGATTTGGACTTATTTACTGTTTTAAGTCCATGTTGTTTCTAAGTAATCATCAACTTTGAGAAAAATGCAGAACTACGAAAAATTTTAATCATAAAAAGAGACTGTCCTCATGGATGTTTGAAATGGCCCTTTTAGTCCCAAATGGAAATAGACAGGTTGTGGAGTGAAAAACCACCCAATATTTGAGACTAAAATAGCTGTAGAAGCAACACATCTCCTGTTCCATTTAGGGGTAGCAGCAGGTGGTCACCAGGGGGACCATAAACTCCCCCCATCACTAAAGGCTGCCCACCCTTGGGGAAATTTTCCATTGTCATTGGAGAACTTTAATGGTATGATAGTTATGTAATCCTTAGCGGTGGCCAGTTAGTTAGTTAGATGAGGTTTAACGGCCCAGTTTCCAACCAAATGGTTCAAGTCGAGCCGGCCACGGCCTTTTTT
>WURT03138025.1:0-11305 GCA_009936505.3 Holothuria glaberrima | reverse complement strand
CTAAATAATGATAATTTCTATGCATGTAATTAACTGAAAGATTTGCCTAAGATACCTGCATTTTGCATCTAAGCCACAAATATTTCTCAAAAATGCACAATTTACACCCACATTCTGATAAAATGTATGTAGGGTGGGCTTAAAGTACCACTTTCTATAGTGCATCGCCAAACTCTGGCGGCGCTATTGGACCTACTGATAGGGGGTCCTTTGGGTGGAGGAGCCGGGGCCCCCAGGCTCATCGTTACGCCGCTGCTAGAGCCGTTTTTCTTCCTGCTCAATATGCAATATTACTCCACTGTAAAAACAGTGTTTATGAATTAAACACTTTTCTAAACACTTTTTTGCCCCCACTTTGGAAACATGTTTAAAGTCTAAACATGTTCAGGAATTAAACACATGATGTTTAGGAATTATGAACCCCATGCGTGCACTCAGGCCTTGCGCCCTCGTGGTGCACCCTGTGTACAATTGATATTACCCATCGTCCCCCTGGACCCGTGCCTAAGCGATTCCATTCAAGAACCTGTGTAGACGGACTTTTGCACCATACAATGGTTGCGACAGTGGTACTACCCCTCAATTCCATTTCTGGACTGAAACTGACCTACAGAAAGTCTCTTTTCAAAATGGAAGTGACCGAAATGATAGCATTATAGTTTGAAATAGTTAGAATACTAGGAAAGTGGCATTTGTCATCTGCCGGGTCTTTCTATGATGTCACGGGAAAAACTTAACTCTGATATGACCACATTTTTGCTCGACTATTCTTTAGGACGCTGTTTTGCGGTAATGCCAAGGTTTACTTCTTCAAACAAAACAGTTATGGCCAATGACGAAGCATAAATCCAATTGTCATAACTGTCAGGTGTTAATTTCGTTTTCAAAAGACGATGATAAAGCAAACTAACACGTTCATTGCTAAAACAAGGTGAATGCAAACTACTCTAAACCGGATTAAAACGACAGCTGGTTGGTAGACTATACGTCTCATGCGGTATGTCCTTTTTAGCAACAATTCGGCAAAAACAAAATCCGGCAATTCGTTTTTCCTTTAAAACCGCATTCAAGGAGCTGCAGATGAACATTACCCACAGTATCAAATGCCAAACCATTAGTTCTTCTCTGGACTATCACGGATAGCTTCATAGTTGAATTCTTAGTGTGTCGGAAAAAATGTCTGTCGGTTTACATGAATAGCCTATTGCAATTATTTGCCTGTACATTTTGTGATTTTTGGTTTCGATGATAAGAGAAACCTATGCATTCATGATGGCGTGTGTACGAATGGACCCAACATTTCATACAAGGTGAGGACATTTTCTGTTCAGGATGAGGTCCTCAGGTGTCAGAACAATAGATTTCAGGGGTCCTCAGGTGTCGAACAATAGACAATCTATTGTTAAGGTTAGGGTTAAGGAAGCAAACGATATCACGATAACACGATATCTCAAGAAGGGAAACCCTGACAGTTCTCAAACTTGGTACATAGATGCCCCATACTAAGAGGAAGAACCCTTTTGTTTTTTGGCGGGGTTATCTGGGGTCACCAGGGGTCAAACTCCGAAAACCTTGTTAACACAATATCTCAAGTAAGGAAGCTTGGATTGATTTCATACTTAGTATGTAGATGCATTATGGCAAGAGGAAGAACCCTTTTGTTTTTTGCGGGGGTCAAAGGTCATCTGAAGTCTCCGGGGTCAAAGTCCGAAAACCTTGTTAACATGATATCTCAAGTTAGGAAGCTTGGATTGATTTCATAGTTAGTATGTAGATGCGTTATGGTAAGAAGAAGAACCCTATTGTTTTTGGGGAGGTTCAAAGGTCATCCGGGGTCACCGGGGGTCAAACTCCAAAAGCCTTGTTAACACGATATCTCAAGTTAGGAAGCTTGGATTGATTTCATACTTGGTATGTAGATGGATTATGGTGAGAGGAAGAACCCTATTCTTTTTGGCGGGGGTCAAAGGTCATCTGGGGTCACCGGGGGTCAGACCCTGAAAACCATGATCTTTATCTGGGGTCGCAAGAGGTCAAAAAGGAAAATTCCCAAAGAGTTCCTATGATGTTTACCTGGGGTCACGAGGGATCAGAAAGTAAAACTTCACAAGAATTCCCAAGACTTTCATCTCTGTTCACCACAGGTCAGAAAGCAAATTTTTCAAGTATTTGCAAGATTGTCATCTGGGGTCTCCAAAGGTCAAAATGCAAAATTTTCCAAGAATTCCCAAGATCAATTATTAACACAAAACTATTTTTCCAACACCTTAAGATAGCATTTCACCAGTGACTGAAAGAAATGGGATAACATGGCATTATTTGGAATAAAACATATATATGTCATCGAAACCTCAATGCATTTTTACATTCTGGTTTAACTTGCATGTCATGAAAAAATACAACTGTACTTTTTGGTTCCATGAAACCTCGATTCGTCTTTATTCGGGTAGGTCTATTATAGGTGATCTGACACGAGAACTTCATGGGTGTAGATGGTTTTGTTTATATTATGGGCTTACCCATGAAACAGATGCTTCACTCGGCTAGTGCCATGAATATTCGGGAAACCGTGCTCGGTGTGATATTATTTTCACGGTAACTCTGAACTTTTCCGTACAGAATTGTGCAAGTAAAGTTTCTTTTCCCCGCCCGCAAACTAGTTAGTATCGATATCCATCCCATGACCAAGGTACTGTTAATTTTCTTTCGCGTTGCACGCAGGTTTCATTTCGGTAGCCAGTCGTAGCAGTCTATATCGTCAGGATAGGTAAGATACCAGACAAGTAGCCAAGGAGGCCAAGGGGGGAAGCCCCCCCCCCCGGAAATTTTTCCCCACTAGAAAGTCTCAAGTTGCCAGTGACGTAATACATTTTTGCGCATTTGGCCCCCATGAAATTTTTTCGCCCCCAAGCCATTTCGTCCCCTTCAGTACCTTGCCTGGCTACGGGTCTGAAGGGTAGACGATAAAACGAAGCACAACTCTTGTGAAAAAAATTGACAAGATAGTGGAGATTGCGAATACATGTATCACGGCCTGTTTAGGATGCCAAATATCTTCCATACGGGCGTGCTGTGCATGATTGTCTTCTCTGCGATCTTATTTTTTTTTTGTCCCCGACTCTTCTGGCGACCTGTAGCATTGAGCCTGTACCGCCCTGATTCCACGTACTCCCTTGGACTGTTGGAGTGAACAACTTCCTGGAACAACAAGTAGAAACCATATTACAGAGAGAAGAAAATAAAATTATATGCAAAGACTATATATAGACGCATTATTATGTTAATAATATTCATATGCAATGCACAGAAAATTAACATAAACACCTGTGCTTCGCATATGATGATAAGAGTTTAGACTTGTTCTAGACTTACCAGAATAAGGATGGTGTAGACATTGTTTAGAACGAGTGTTGTAAGTGTAAAAGTCGTCGAAAGCTGAACGAAAAGTAAATGGTGAAATTTGTGAAGAAAAATTTCCTCGCTGATATTACTTGTACAAATCGCACAATGTGAGTGTTTTTAAGTATATGAATAAAGAAGCTGTGTGTGATCTATAATTCACACGACTTATAACCAGCTCTTTTCTTGGGGAAAATTAGATACATTAAGAATTGTTCATGTCACGTAAACTTTTCGAAGTTCGTTAGCTGGCTAATTCTAATTAGCTTCTAGACTCAGTCATTAACTTCTAATTTCACGAAATTTGAAAGGAAATAAAGTCTTATCAATAGAGCCTCATGCACCAGGTTTGGGCAGTCTCAGTCTATCTCATATTGCAGGAACTTCTCAGTGGAGACTTCACCCCTGGAACTCTACCGGGCCTCTCCCTACACCCTGCCAGGGTCCCTGGAATCCACGCTTGCAAACTTGCTCTTCATACTAGTGGTGCACCTTGTGAGATCCGCTCCCACCGCACCACTCTACCAGATCAGAAGGAGGAATCACAAGTTGTGCCCCACCTCCGGAATTCTGCACACGCCACTAGACCGCAGCCGTAACTGTGGTGGGGGCGTGCAGTTTCCCCTTCCCTGACAAATCACCGGATATGAAGTTAGCTTCCTAAAGTTAAACATAGTGACCCCTAATTACTAAGCAGTATACAGTGACCGAAAACTACGACAGACAGGGGCATAATTTTAAGAATCCGTTGTGGGTTTCTGGTTGTACCTAGTCTTGGTCAAGACGTTAGTAAAATTTCCTCTTCTCGCGTTTTATTTCAAGATAAGGGCGCTTGTCAACTAGACTGCGCGTACTTGAGTATTTCGTTCATTACTAACGTAGTATAGAACAGAAATTTCAAGACATGTAGAGGGCGTCTTCACAGTAAGTTCCGATGAACATGGTACTGTGTACAACTAATACTACGGTCTTGAGCAAGACTAGGTTGTACCAAGTTACTCAACGTGTGCTTTCTTACGTTCTCCCCGGTAGCCCCATTGTCACTAACTTTAACACCCTCCACCCTGAAACATCAGCGATTTAACCGTCACAGGAGCCCTTCTATTCAAGGAAATGACTTTGACTGTTAAAAAATCAACGTGACACCTTAGAAAGTATCTATGTACAGACTGACGTTTGTTGTAATGAATACCTGACTCCTGTGACGCACATTGACGTAATTATCATCATACAACAGTTTAACTACAGTTACATTGTGTGCACTGTACTGATTTTGCGTTTAAGTTATATTTTGTATGTTCGTAACATTATGACGAGTTTTTGCGTGTGAGTTTGCGTCTCTATATGAAATCTGAACTAGGGAGGTGTTCCTAAGACTTCCCTGATCGAACAAATCTCCGCAATTTTCACAAGTATCTGTTTAAACCAGTAACCTTACTGTTTAAAACACTACAAAAACTGTTATTTCACTGAAATGTCCCCTGATATTTTCGTTATTTTGGGATATCGTAATTATTTATTGCATTCGTACTGTCCCTCTTGATCCTTAAGATCCGCAAAACTTTTCACTTTAGAGGCATCACCCCGCTCCCGAATGTCTTGTTCCTGGAGTT
This sequence comes from Holothuria glaberrima, assembly GCA_009936505.3. Classification (NCBI taxonomy): domain Eukaryota; kingdom Metazoa; phylum Echinodermata; class Holothuroidea; order Aspidochirotida; family Holothuriidae; genus Holothuria; species Holothuria glaberrima. Next base: position 6,293 of record WURT03138025.1, on the reverse strand, counting down.
AATGTTCAAAAAAATTTCTTGGGATGTTAAGTCAATCGAAGCACCATTTCTAGGCATAGTGAATAGTTCTTACCTGGAGGGCTGGACTCCTCGGATAAGTTCATAGTCTCTCCCCCTCCCCTACCTCTGTTCCTGATCCATACGAATATGCTCCAACGTCACAATTAGTGAACTTGAAAGATGACTAATAGCCAATAGAAGAGAAAAGGACAAGCGCCCTCTATTAAAAGTTATGCTAAGGGAATTCCCATTTTTTTCAAATTCAGCCTGTTTTTCTCGTAATCGTATACCAGTTAGGCTACTTTCAGCTTTCACATTTTGTCGCAAAAAGCCAATTGTCATAATTGTCCGGCGTTCATTTCATTCTCTAAAGAAGATGATACACCAAACTAACACGTTCAGTCCTTCAAAAAGGTGTATGCAGAGGACCCTAAACTGGAACCAAAACTCTAAATCAAATAGAGCGACGGATGGCTGGTCGGTCAGGTGGTATGTTCTTCATAACCAAAATCCGGGAAAAAACAAAAGCATGCAGGTGATTCATTTTTCACCCAAACAAAACGAAGACTTTGGTTGGTCAGGTGGTAAGTCCTTTATAACCAAAATCCGGGTAAAACAAATGCCGACGTTTTATGTTTTTCAAGGCGCTGATTAACTTACCTCTCAGTATCAAATGCCGGCATAGGTTCTTCCCTGGAACTATCACGGATATCTATATAGTTGTATTCTTAGTGTGTCGGAAAAATGGCTGTCGGCTTTCAACGTGAATATTTCCATGAGCGATCCGTCTTTGAAAGTGGGGTATATGGTCAGTGGTACTATCTAATCGAAGCGCCACCATCATTTGGCGCGGAGGGTAAAAAGAAAATTTTGGCCGAAAATACCCCCGAGATTACTGGAAATGGCCCTTTCCAGGCTTTGCAAAGTGATACTATGACAACTGTCAGAAGTATTTTGTAAAAAAAAAGTAAATAGGCCTAGGCCTATTGTAAAAAAGTATAGAAAAAAAGTGAAGTATTGTGATGCTTTAAAAAAGGGATTTCTGAATGTGACACCCCTACGACATTTATGTTATGTAGGTGTCTGTCAGAATGATAGGCCTAATGAGACAGTGAATAGGATACAAATCTCTTTTAGAAACAGTTTGCTGTACGGGTGGAGGGTACACATTAAAGTCATATTCAACAGGTCTTATAAAGACAAACCATTTCCTAAGGACTAATTTAATAATCCAATCAAGGAGGTTCTACAAGCAACCCACCTCCTTGGTTCAATAAAGCTGCACTTATTGGTGCTTAGGGGTGGTTTCAGAAAGGCTGAATTACAAAGGTCTTCTGTTGCTGTCTGATTTGGTCTTTGTTCGGCATTGCTTTTGGTAGTGGTGAGGAACAACTGTTTTCAGCAGATTCAAGGGGGAAGGGTCGCCCAACAGGGTAATGTCTCCAATCATTATTACCCCAATAGTTTGCTTTCCCAGCTTCCATTACCCTACTCTTTCAAACTATGGCAGAGTCGACCAATCATCTTCTCTTGAAACGCCAACCCAGGAAACAAACCACTAAGCTCATGAGAGTCAAAAGATGACGAAAAGGGGAACATATCCCCTCTATTTTTGAAAGTGGGGTTGATCCCTCTATCCCCCTCTTTTTCCATAATCCTAACGAAATGGTTCCTTAGCTTACAATACAGCGGATTCAATAAAATCAAACTCGAACATGGTAGATAAGAAGATTTAATGAATTAAAATTGTTGGAAAATACCTCTGATTACACCACAGATCTTCCGGCCTCTATAAATTTTCTCAGGGAACCAAGTGAGCCAACTTCTAGTCCACTGCTGTGCACACTTGTAGATGGAATTAGCCTGCGAAACAGACTCTGAAGCAGATTCCAAAGGATGGCGCTCTCTCAGAAATCTTAATACACCCTAGGGTATACACTCTATATTGTATTGTACTTATGCCTTGTAAGTGTTATATGCAGTGGCCAGACAATGAGCGAAATAAAGTGCTATTTTCTTTGTGACTGATTCATGAAACGCAAGCACAATAGCTCGCACAGCAGGCTAAGATGGAGTTGGCTGGGTTTATGAGTGTACTGTCTCGAATACTAGATGTCCCCGGATTAAATCCCGGTGGAACCACTTGGAATTTTCTGGGGACTGAAATTCACTTGTTCAGCTCAGCTGTTTACAGTGATGCTGAGGGGTTTTAAATGGGTGAATTTTCATTGAGCATCTGATTGTCCGTTTCAGGAAGTTGTCCGATTCAGAAAGTTGTGAGCTTTGCTCCGTTCAGCTGTCGATCAGTGGTGCAGAGCAAGGGACCTCCATCCCTACCGGAGAAAGTGACTAAAGACTGAGGATACATTCACGTCCGTCGGATGGGGACGTTAAATGTCGGTCTCTAGAGCAGGACTGGGAGTAATTAGTACAAGCCTGCCTCTTTAACCTCTGAGCAATAGTCGAAAAGAGAAGACTGGTGTTTATCCATGCTCATTGTGGTATAGGGGCCCCGATGATCCAGTTGGCTTCCTGACCCTCAAACGCTAAACTTGATATAGTTCTGGTCAATCCTTAGCGCTCTCCCTTCCATTTGAGAAGTTGTTGACACTCTTGACTAAACTTTATTGTAGTGACCCTTCCAAACATGAAGGTTTTCTTCTTCTCTCCGGCTTTGCAAGTTGTGCATACTCTCTGGTCTGTCGGAAGCGATGTAAAAAGCGGTCTGAGGGTTGATCTCTGCTTACAAGTCAAAGAGAAAATGTCGCGGATGATATTGGACCACGGTGCACTAGACGGGTATACCGTGACAAGGGTGGGATCACTTGAGGGTGGGGAACATGGCCCCTCCATTAATTTTGTTGGAGGGAAGGATCGCCTTGTCTTCCCTCCCCTTCCCCCAGTATCTGGTCATGGACCATACCATTTGATCATGATATTGTGAGTGTTAGACCAATAGTCCCTCTATTAATTTGTTTGAAAGGGACGGAACATCTTTGATATTTTGGCAAAAACCGTAATATTTGCTGATATTTGTGTGATTATTATGCTTTTCTATAACTTAAAAGGTCACGAAAAACGGTTTTCGGACTTGCTGAGCTTAGCGCGCACAGACTTATAGACCATGAGCTAGCAACGTTTAATCAGCTGATCGAACACAAAGATTTGGGGGTCTGAATGTGGCCATTGGGGCCCAAGACCAAAGAAAATGTATGGCCGCCGTGTCGCATCCTGTACCATAGGCCCACAAGGCCCAAAATGTGTGTTCATTCCGCTGTGTGTTCATTCAGCTGAATTAAGCCGACCTAAGGGCCCCAATGGTCACATTCGGACCCCCATACCTTTTGTGTTCGATCAGCTGATTAAACGTTGCTAGCTCCTAATCTATTACCAGAGTGCACTTTTGGGCCCGGTGATTATTACAAGGCATTCGTGGACACACAGAACGTGAACACGTGAACAAAGTACCATTTTTAATCCTCCCGACGGAGTTGGTCAACGATAGTGCCATATTTGCTAAACCTGGTGGGCCTACATAGGCATATTCGTGAGACATGCCCCCACCCCCACCCCTATCTATTGCTACAGATATACATGCCTGGTGATTGCTGGGTACTGCACACTGACAATATTATATATAACTACATATCCATGGCCTTCATATTAGCACACACTGAATTAGAATAACCCCATGGAACCCTACGAGTTGCCCCAGCTCTCTTAAAAACAATCTAATCAATAGGGGAACAAGCCGGGATGTATAGTCAAATATTTTACTATCGTTCAATCGAAACATTGCCCAAGTACTGAAGTACAGGTTGCACGGCATCATTCCATGTTGTTTGGGAAGCCTTTAAGGGGATGAACAGACAGTCTGCTTGGCGCGTAAATTGAGACATTACTTTGCTGGCAAATAACTTGACCACCAGTGGTGGAACTTCGACTACAATAATCAGCGGCGGATCCAGGATTTCACGACAAGGGGCAAATTTCGCACCTACGAAAGTCAATTGTACGAAAGTTTGACAGGAGGGGGAGGGGTTAGAAAGAAAACTTGAAATTTACACACGGTATTTCCTGGCATCTGAAACTCAAAATAAGCATACATATTGTAAAGGAGGAGCTTGGGACCGTCAAACAAACGTGGTGTCGAAAAAAGTGGGGCTATAGCGGGGAAAGACCTTTCTGGATCAGCGCTGCAGTGTATAGTGCAATTGCGGTGAAATGTTAGCTGACGAAGTATTGGAAAGTGATTGGAAAACATATATCTCTATATATCTCAGTTAGTGACATCCGAAGGATAATAAAACACATACTACTAGTCGCCAATACAGAGACAGTGCGGGCAGTAAACCTATAACCTTCCTCAGGTCACATTATGTTTCGTGTGTGCTTTATGCCACAACAAAATTGTTATGCAAATGCAATTTATTGTTATTTTAGCAGAAAATAGAATATTTCTAAATAAAAAAATACTTGCTGGGGACTTTTAAATTAATTTTGTGCTGAGTCACTCAACAAATAAACGTGATTGTGAAAAAATACAAACTTGAAAGAAATCGTCAAGTCATTCTGTAGAAGGCGACATACTGTACGTCGTACAGTTGGCGGTATATTTGTAAACAAACCAGGTCTCTATATACGGCTCTGAAACAAACCCTGTAATACTAGGGTCCTGCTGTAGCTTAGAAATAAAAAACAGGTGGGATATATATGGAGTTTTCTTCTGCTACAATTACAAGTATAGATTTATATAGCATAGCTTTCAAGTGAATATTCAGAGCATGTTCTTTTTCCTTTATACATTGTCGCTGTATCCAAAAGGTGAACCGTCATGATGTAGGTCAATGGTGTGAACGCTGTGAGTGAAAAAATACTGATAACGAATGGTTTATCTGTAAAACTGATAAAATCATTGTCTGTTTATCTGTTCAATTGACACAAAAACTTGTTAGCGAATTGTGAAATCCAAGGAGAATTTCTCCTTGCTTTACCTTTTGTTTGTAATAGTTATGTTCAAAACGTCTTCAGATGTACTCGTAATGCAATAAGAGTAGATTTGCAAGAGTTTGCTAATTTTTCAAAGCAAATTTTGGGGCGACTGCCTATTGCCTTTTTAAGTTATCACTGGAGAGATGGAAAACATTTAACGTTAGTAGTGTGAATTTCTAACTCACCACAGTATCAGGCTCTCGTTTGCAGAGAGAACACATTGGATGCCGAGGTCACTTATTTTCGAGCAGGGAGATGTTATCCCGAGTAAATGCCTACGTGTTCCAAGCAGGGAGGTGATAATAGATGGAGATCTCAATGGAAAACTCTTTCTTTGAAGCCTTCTAGTTGCCGACAGTAATCTCTTTCTCCCAGTCCATAACACGATATCATGCATGATATGAAGTCACGAGAATTTTAACCGTTCCCTTATTTTGTCTCCTCCCTAACACTAACCCTGTGACATGATATCATGCATGATGTGCATGTCTCGAGACAAGTATGTGACACAGTACAAAACAAAATGTGGATTAGGTATCTTTTGTGTTGTTCTTGAATTTTGAATAGGCTGATAGGTTGTCACTGTTAGGAATAAAACACAAGTGGGACACGCCGTCTGGTACATCCTGAAGGGCACATCGAGTGACATTGAAAGATGGGCTCTTCAAAATGGCTAATGTTATCCTTTGTTTTTCCAACCTTCATTTCAAGGACTCTTGTAGCATGGATATCCGTTGTCAATCATGGAAGTTAAACTTGTTTCTTGGAAAAAACAATATCAATCACCAAACTGTAAAATATCTGATGAGTATAGATAATTTATATAGGGTTAACAAAAGAAATGCTAGCACTATGTACGATGAACCTGACATCGTTATTTTTGCATAGACAATGAGTAGCTCCAGAAAAAAATCAAACTTTGTAGAGGAATATCTCAGTAACGATAGCATGATTGCAGTAATTCCAACAGAAATTTCCATTGGGGATTATATTCTCGAACTGCCAAGTAAAACAACTCTTTTGATGGCATGTCACTGTAACTTCAACATTGTAAGTCCGAAGCTTAAAGGGCAAGTCTCGTCATCCCAGGCAGTTTCAATTCTCCTAACCGTAAGCAACTTGTAGCTCCTCCCACAATGTGTAAAGCTCCTTCCTGCAATGTGCAGACACAAAACTGTTTATACGTCCTGGTGAGCAAAAAAGGCTATGTATAATGTGTATTGCACCACCTCTAGCCATCCGTTATTGAGAATCCTGCATTCTGATTGGTTAAACACTGACTTGTTATTCTGCAACACACG
>WURT03138003.1:0-11306 GCA_009936505.3 Holothuria glaberrima | reverse complement strand
ATACTGGTTCATTCAGTAGTTGGCTCAGTTTCATTACATTCAGCAAGGAACCACAGTGCCCATTGGGCTCTTGTTCTATATTGTCTTCATTTGCACTATTTAAGAATATCAATTTGTGACCAGTTGTTATCAGTGCCTTTTGGGAGACAGTGAATCAAAATATCCAAGTGTGCAATTATACTGTAATCTGAACTTAAAATTCGAGATGTGCAATTGCCCTACAGAACTTTCTGCCTGGCTTCAGGGTAGTCACTAATGGGGCACCCTTGTACTCTGAAAGCTGTTACCATACCTGTAGCAATACTTTGAGGACACCACCAGGCTTCATATTCCTCAAGGTATTGGGTTATAGCGCTACCCCTGTGCTGACTTTGCAACCCTGTTTGTGCATAAGCCAAAATTCAGTGATGGCTGGTTTGCAGAAGATGGCAATAAGATGCAGGGGATCGGAAGTGAAATTTAATGGAAATATGCAGTGGGTGGAGAATCACAATATATACGTAAGCTACATCTGGGAATAAAGAGGTCTTGTTCATGTGGATCTTGCTAGTCCAAGATGGCTTGAAGGTCCTATAGCAGAACCACTTTACTGTACCCTTACTATTACCTCTACAGGTGCGGTATGTTTTGTTTCTATTACATTTTTCAGGAGCAAATCCAAGAAGAGCTGAAGAAGCAGCACATGAATATATTTGCACAATGTTATACAGGAGATGGTAAACATGTTGCAACAGGGAACAACTTTGGCATTGTTGCTATCTACAAGTAAGTTAAAAAACCAAGTTTGAGCCTTTGAGTGCTACCAGTGGCATAACTGGGGGTGGGAGGTGGGGGAAGGAAGAGAGGTCAGTGCCTCTCCCCCTATTAACAAAAATATACTGAAATCGTGAATTTTTTTTTTACACCAATTTGAAGGTATTCAGTGATACATTCTTATGCCCACAGTTTTGAAAATAATGCCAGAGCTTCTGGGGTATTGTCATGGCCCAAAGGTATTCTGCCCTGAGGTCCGCGTCCTCAGAATGTGAAAAGTAGAAAGCATGTTTCACAGTAATGGGGTCCAAACATAGATTAGAAAATAAGTACCAAATAAAATGTGTTTGAAGGAAAGAGCTACACGTACATTGGCAAACATATTATACTGATCAACACCATGCTTCATGATAGAGAAAAAACTATTTCTTATTTCCATTCAAGATTATGAAAATAAGGGGGTAAATGCAACCAAAATGTGACAAATTTGGATGGACAATAACTTCGAACAACTTATATGAATGTTATAATCAAGGAATAACCAAGGGATTGAAATAATTTTTTGAGCTTATACTGTACATTATATTTATAAATTTGGACAAATAATGAAATTAATGAATACAATTGATACCATTCATCAGTCTAATAATTTTCTAGCCTGTACTGGCAATCCAAATTTAAGTGCTCATTTTTTCTGCATTAGTGTCTGTTCACTAAATAGAAAAAAATACAAGTTGGAATAATTCCTAGATGGTGATCTATAATGATTACTCATATTTGGTTATGAACAAGGAGTGAAATATTCAATACCAACCAACAGATCTCAAATGCTGTAAAGCCGCATAAGATAAAGTAGATCAAAGGTTGCTAATGTAATGTCTGTTCAATTTGAGCGTTACGTTATCAAAAATTACTGTTATCCATTATTCTCCAGATGTACAGTAGTAATTCATTTGAATATCTTTATATCATTGCATATCTTACAGTTTAGTAACTTGGCAGCGATTAAACAGCTTCACTCTTTACCTTGGCTATAAAATTGAACTTTTAGTGATGTCTGTCCCCTAGTAGTTATGTTAGCAAAAAGTTACATTAGCAACAAACATTTCTGCAGTACAGTAGCTGCACATGAAATCTTTTAGACCTTTTTTATTGCTTTGGGAATAATATTTGGGTCATATACATTGCCAAATCAACAAAAAACTAATTGCCATTCATGTCCAAATATTTTGTATTGTCTGTCCAAATTGAATTATCATCAATATTGAGGCATACATCATATATTTTTATCTTTTGTATCATGCTATTATGTTTAACCAATGACACTAATCTGATATAGAAATGAAAGTTTGGAAATGTTTTTCCTTTAATTGAATAGAGTAATAAAGGTAGATATAATGTTGTTACAGTATAAATGTAACTTATATCACTGCAACACTGTACAGTAAGTAGCAATATTTTGGTACTTTGGTACTGTATGGTAAAACCAGCAAGAAAAAAAAAAAGGCAGGAAAAGTACTGTACTATATAGCATGAGTGTTCCTACTGAAATTATGCCTTTTAAAACTTTTTTTAGTGCATGCAACAGCACAAAAAAATTATTCATCCAAATCTGTATTCCTGTTTTTTGTCTGTCCAAGAGTTACATTAGCAACACCCTAAAGTTTCATATTATACTGATCTGAAAAGGGATTGCTTTTTATTTTCACACTTTTTATGTACTGTAGTCCCTTTGCAAAGTGTGAATGGATTATTGAAAATTTAGGAACTGTCGTGAAAAATATTTTGGAAATTACAAACATTCATGGGATGATAATTTTAAATTTTTTCCATCCACAAGTTACATTAGCAACACCTTGTTTGTCCAAAAGTTACAATAGTAACATTGTGCCTAAAAAATAACAAAAGTCAAAGTTATCTTGAAGGATGTAGATTTTTGTACTGGACACATTAAAGATTATGACAAGCAAAAAAGTTCTGACAAAGCACATTTCTAAATTTTGGTGCCTTGTGGGAGTAAATGGACCCCATTACTGTAAAACATGCCAGAACTTCCACAACTTAAATTGAAAACCATTCAAAATTGGGGTGACTGCTTTTTGCCTTTAAGCATAATATTGCCATCTGGAAAATGACCTTTGACCCACTTAGATTTGTCTTGCAGCCTTGATATCTGGCCCAGTTTGGGAACAACTGCACTACTGTACAAAAGAGTAGATGACTTTTGTACATCAACAGTACTGTAAAAAGGGATATACTGTAGTCAGAAATGTTGAACAAATTGTGAGTCACTGTAGAAAGTCCTAGGGGCTCAGGGGGTCTTAAAGACTCCTGGACTGCCACCAGCCTAAGCCATACTGAACAATTGTACTTGTGCTCAGTAATGTTGCGTCCCTTACATTTTAGGTATACTGAATATTACGGGAGTTAGAAGTTGTAGTGTCATGCTTTAGGAAAGCAAAAAGTTTGTTACTGCACTTTTAGTGCATGCACACCAGGGCAATGAAAAATGCCTTGTATTGTAAGTGGTCATCATCATCATACTTATGGATTTGATTTGACTTAAAGATGTTTGGAAAGATTCTTTCTGTTTTACTTTCTCTAGCCTGAGTGCTGCTCTATCCTCAGGAGCTGATGAAAACTCTTGGAAACCAGTATTTAAATTTAAAGGTACTGTACAGTATAAATTTACAGATTTTACTTATTTTGCAATATTTGGGGTCCATACGTTTCTTACTCTGAAACCTACAGTAGTTTCTTAAGTGGAAGCCCACAGGCTACTTGCAGCCCAAGACATTTGCTAAAATGACTCGTGTGAGATTCAAGCAGTCCAAAATATAAATGTGGAATCACATATTTTATCTAGAGCAGGCTTCTATGATTATTTTTGAGTACAGACTTAAAAGACGTAAAATTGGCTGGTGGTGCATAACAATTGAGAACCTGCTCTAAGTTAATATTTGTCAGACCTGCAACTTATTTGAAAAGAGGGCCAGAGTGGAGAAGAGCTCACAGGGCTCATGTGCACATGTGACATGTATGTAAAATAATGTGCTTTTATGTTTTCAAGACTGCATAGTTCACATAAACTGGACTCTAAAAAACAGTGACTGCATGTTAACATGTAGTTGATCCATTAGGCTTTACATATGTGGTTTCTATAATTAAGCAAAAACAATGAATTTGCTGAGATTGATATTTCAAACCTTAAGAACAGGGGTTTGCTGAGCAAAAAAGAGGGCAAGGTGGGCTGCCCTTGTGAAATATGGTAGCCACAGTACATGTACTGTAATCAGGGAGCTCTACATATACAGTATACAGTAGAAGTTGACTCTCAAGGAAGGGGGGGGGGAGGGGCAGTATATATGTGCTGTATGTATAAACTTGCAAGACACTTGCATTTCATTTCTGTAAAGATAATTCGGATGATATTACCCATGACAAAACATGCATGAAGATTTTATTTGAAAATTGGGGGAACAAACTATTACAGTAGAAGACTATGAAGCAGTGAATTTCTTTGTGTGAGAACCTTATTTCTTTTCACTTATGTAAACATAGCTACCAGTGTACATTCATTCTGTAAAAATCACAACCTACAGATTGTAGTTTTTAAGTAGGCCTACAAAAATTTTCAGTAATGGAAATGTAAAACTACCTTTTAGGAAGAAATTTTTCAAAGTTCTTCTAAGAAAGTTTTACATCTTTGAGATTATTTTTATGATTCCTTTTTTTCTTGTTGCAGTTTTTGATGGGGCTGTATATACCATGGTATCAACAGAAACATTCCTTATTTGGTAATTTATTTTTACTTCTTACTCCTGTACACATGTACTCAGGAATTTCAAGTGGATAATTTCTCTTTGGGGGGAGGGTGGGGGGGGGTGACATGTATGCCTCTCCATTGCAAAAGTTTGTTGAATTGCCAAGTGGTGCAACTTAACATGTATCAGTGATGATGCTTTTTAAGTCTAAAAGAATTAATATTAGACACTCTGAAATCCTATCTTGTAGGGGAAATTTCAGGGGGATAGTAGCTGGTTAGGGTGGGGTTAGTGCACTACTAGCTGGTCTATGGAAAAATCTTTGTACTTCTACTGTTATCAAAAGGTACTTCATTGTACATGCATTGTTGTCAAGAAGTATGTTGGATGGAGGCTACTTTGGTAATCATGTGGATCCAACTTGCATGTTCTCTGATTAACCTTGTACAGTACTTTTCTTGCAAAATCAAAATGGTGTTTGTTGTGCATGAACACCATGAGTTTATGATAGTTGTTGTTTGTGCAGATACTAAACAGTACAGTATGGGGCTATGCTTGTGTAATAATATCTATATTCCTGTTGTTTTTGCTTAATGTACCAACACTTTAACAGATATTCAACTATTGGAAACTCCAGCACATGCCACAAATTCTCAGTACACACAACAGACTGCTTTTAAGGTGTATGTCATCAACAGTGAACTCACTTTAAAAATATTTCTGAATCATGCAGGAAGTTATCCAATCAAATTACCAGCTACAGGTGTATACTAAAGTCGTGTAAAATTTGTGAATACTCATTTGCTTAAAAATTTCAACTTGCTGTAATGCTCAGATTTCCTTTTCTTCAAATTTTATTGTCAAAGTGGCCCTAACATGTTAATGTTCCAATATCACAAGGCAACTCTTTAAGATGCCCATCACTCTAAATAAATTGGTAGCTTGACCAAGTTATATAGCTTGATATATCAAAGTTTCATTCCAAGTGAAAGTTGAATTTTGAATTTGAGAATTTCTTTTAGGGACAGTTAAAGTGTACTTAAATTCTAAAATCTCAAAGATACAGTATTTGTTACAAAGCTCGAAAATGAATCCAATATTAATGGTCCAACTCCCATCTTTACAGGACATTCCTGAGCTGAAGTATAAAGTGTTAAAGGTTATTCAATGAATTTAAAATGGTAGATTGCACAATAATTTGTGATGTCATTCTTGTACTACACAAATTCCATTCTTTGTCTTTCTTTGTTTTTTTTGAAAGCCATGTTGCACTTTGTACCAAAATGTGATCACTTTTTAGCTTTCACAGGGTGACTTGACTTTACAGAATCTCTCTGTAGAACATGGTACATTATACAAGACAACAGTAAATTTTTTAAGGTCCTATAGCCATTGTAATTCCTAAAGGAAACAAAAACAGGTAATGTAAGTTGTACAAGAAGGACATCACAAATTATTGCGCAATGCCAATCGACTAATCAAATTAAGTGAATACTGTGAATTTCAACATTTTATAAAAAAACTTCATTTTCGAACTTTTAAAATGTATATTGTTATAATTCTAGACTTAAGATACATTTTAAGGGAGAATCGATCTTTTATTCTTTTGACAGTGCCGGTTGGGGAGATATAAAAGCTTACAAATGGACAGATGTTCTATCAAAGGTGAAGCAGTATTGTCACATTTTGTTTTGAAAATTAAATTTCACAATTTACGTGATAACCTTTTTTCCCAATATTTCACTTTTACGGTAGTATGTTTATAACATTTAATAGTTACTTAATTTCCTAACCACTATGACTTCCTAAAAGTTTTCAATTTTCTTACCTGGCTCAAGGTATGGGCATACAGCTTAGTAGTAGCCCTGATCTACAAAATGCAATCAATGAACACAAAAGTCTTGCACATAGATGTGTTTCAGATTTCCTTGCATTTACAATGGCTTTGGGCTATGGATTTGTAACATGATGCACCCCACATAGACAGTAGAATGGTGGGGTTTGTAAAATGCATTTTTAGCATAGTCAGCACAACACAGCATGTAACTTTTGTAGGAAAGGAAGATGGAATAAATCCATATGTACAGCTTTTTATGATAGTAAAGCTTGGATTTCTCAAATGTATGTGCTGACATTTGTTCCATCTTTACCAAAGATCTGGGGAACTACTTTTGTCAAACAAATTTGCTTGACCATTCCACAGGATCCGAAGATGGTATGGATATTAAGGGTTCCACACTTGGACAATCTTGGTGGCAATGAAACCAATGCAATGGTCTTAAACTCAAAGGTAAGAACAGTTGGAAGGGTTTCTCCTTTCCCAATTTGGACATGTTAACTTTTATATGGGGGAGTTTTCCTCTGGGAAGTGCATTTTGGTTAAAACTTGTATAATATTTAAGCCATTTTAATGTGGCAAGTGCTTGATGCTTTTCATTTCCAAAAATTCAGTTCTGTAGAAATGCAGTTTTCTCACAGTGAAAAGCTCTTTGCATATTACAGATTTGTAGTAAGTTCCCGTTGTACTCAAGTTTTGACACATTTTCCTGTTTTCATACTTGGATTTTTAGTCATGCCCATGCTCTACAACAAATTTTGTTACTTTGGCGGTGCTGCTTTTGCAACATTTGTGCTGTCACTGAACAGAAAGACACATGTACTCGTTGTACTCAAAATGAGAGATAGTACACCTTTACTTGTACTCATGACATTGTATTTATACTGCCAGTACGGTAGTCATACTCACAACCAGAGACAATATATCTGTACTTGTACTCATGACATTGTACTCACACTGCAAGTATGATACTAGTACTCACATCTAGAGACAACACACTTGTACTTGGACTCATGAAATTGTACACACACTGCAAGTATGGTACTTCTACTCACAGCCATAGACAATGCACCTGTACTTGTAAGTTGTATTCATGATATTATACTCATTGCAGTAATTAATGGTACTCCTACTCACAGCGAGAGACAATACACATATACTTGTATGTACTCATGAAATTTTACTCACACTGCAAGTATGATACTTATACTCACAGCCATAGACAATACACCTGTAGTTGTACTCATGATATTATACTCACACTGCAGCAATTATCGTACTCATACTAACAGCAAGAGACAATACACCTATTTTTGTACTCTTCAAATGGAACTCACAATGCAAGTACGGTACTTGTACTCACAACCAGAGACAATACACCTGTACTTATACTGATGGTATGTATTCACAGAACTGGTTACAAGACTCTCCCTGAATGTATGTGCAGCTGTACTCTGCGAAACTATGGATGAAGTTTCTTTGTAAATAAATTGTAAATTTACAAAAAATGTTATATTATATGTCTTCTCTATCACACTGGAACAAGACTAAAAACATCAAGATTGCCAACTTTTGTGAAAACTTCTGTTGAAATCAATGGTTATACGGAGTAGTGCTTCTTGATAGAAACTTTTTCAAGTCTTGGTGAAAGTCAGAGGATGAAAGGTTTCAGTTCTCAGTGTAATGAAGAAAAGGGGCGAACAGCCTCTAAACCCCATACAAAAGTCTTAATTATCCTGTTGTGTTGTATATTGTTGTACTCATCATTTACCAGGATGTAACCATTTCCAACTTGTGGCAAGTCTACAGTATTATAATCTGTTTTCATTTGGTTTGGATTCTAATTTAATACTCTGAAAGTAATTTCAGGGATGGGTAGAGTACTGCAATTTTGTAATCTGATACCAACAGATTCATTTTAACCTTGTGGGAAATAAAGCAAACAGACACAAATTGAGCTTCAGCAGTCAAAACTGGCTAATTATGGCAGCTTCTTCGAATATGTTTAAAACGGTGACATCGAAACAACTAAAGAAGATGCGAAATTGCAGTATTTGCAAATGCAGAAGAATTCATCCCTCTTTCACTTACAACAATGAAATGTGGTTCTATTCATCTAAAGTGTCCTCCTATTTTAAATGTTCATTTGTCAGGAGGATTCTGCTTTTTTTACTTACAGTAGTGCAAGGTGCTTTTAGTCTTCTAAAGTTTTCTTCTGTGTTAAATGTTTATTTGTCAGGATCAAACTCTCTATTCTGGTGGTGGAGATGGTGTTGTCTATTGCTGGGATTTAGAATCTGGCAGTGTAAAAGTAAGTAGGCTGCTTAATTTCATGTTTGTTCTGGCCGCCATTCTATTTCACTGACTCGTTTCAACGTGCGAAATCCTTCAATGAAATGAAGATGTCTTAATTATACTGTAAAGATGCTTTGAAAGTTGTCCCAAATGATTCAGTGTGTGATATTTGTTATGTTATGCAAACACTTTTCACTTTAAACCCCTTATGAAGACATGTAAATATTGTGAATATCATGAAATAATACAACACTGACAAATAGCAAATAAGTTTGTGGAAATGCCATACAAAGTTCAGATTGGAAAAAGAATCTGGGGTGGGGCCAGCCTTTTGCTACTGTAGGGGTGCTCTGGGGTATTAAGATACAGTACCTGTAGGCCACTGCAATGTACTAATTAAAGTTTAGTCAAGATGAGAACTGTTTGTTAATGGGAGCAGTGGAATATGACATCCAAGTTTGTAAATTTCCATGTTTGAATAATATCCTATGAATGAAATGTTTTATGTATACAGGGCTATATGTTATGGATTAAGATAAATTGATGTTGCTGAGATAAAGCTTAATTGATACTGTTTGCATGCTATGCACTGGCTCTTTGATTTTTACAATTTGCCTTTTTGGGTTTAGTTCCATAATTTCTTCTCTTGTGAAGAAGATCATTTACCAGACATACAGGGTTAATTACATCCTAAGTTTGTTTCACATGATTCTGATCATTCAAGCTTATAATTGATACCATATTTTTGTCTGATATTTAATAAAGTTTATTAACTTATTTAAAGTGCACAAAAAGTTTCTCTAGATTTTTGGTTGTCTCATTACTCTGAAAATTTAAGGTAGTAATTAATTCCATATTTTCTTTTCCTGTTTAGACTTCATTTACTGGACACAAAGATTATATCCAGGCCCTTAGTTTGTTTCATAATTCTGAGCAGCTAGCATCAGCTGCTGAGGATGGCAGTGTGAGAATCTGGGGTGAGACAGAATTATTCTTTATCTCATTGTCAGGTCTTTAACCTGGCCATGGGGCCAAGGGCTTGCAAAGTGTAAGCGAGAGTGCCTTACCAGCAAATACCACTTTTGGGGTTACGTAAGTTTTTGAATGGCATAGTTGGTGGATGATTGGTGAAAGCATTGGAATTGATAGCCACTGATTTCTGACACAATTCCTACTTGCCCGTTTCAATTTGTCCTTGGGCAAGATGTTTTACTTGATTCCCTTTTGCCACCTAGGGATTCAAGGGTCAAAAATCTTGTCCCATAAAGTACAAATTCTCCCTACTATGTTTACTTCTAGCCCTTCTTCTGATTAAAAGAGCAAAGAAAGACTTAAAAAAAACACTTGACAAGTGAGTGGTTCGGACAAACTACCGTAGCCAGTAATGAGCATAAATTTCTCAAGCTCATATTCACACAGGGGGAGTTTTGCTCCTTCTTCCTCTCAGAACTTTAACAATGGCAATGTGGCACACCTTCAGGATTTACTTATCTTTTAAGTCATTTCCTTACAGATACCAGAACCCCCGGAGAAGCGGTAGCTATGATGGAACCTTACAAGAATGAGGTATGCAGGTTACTATTGTTTTTGTTTAGAAGGAGGGGTAAAGGAGGATGGGTTCCAGCTGTCTTGGCAATGACTTTTAGGAGAGAATGACACCTCTTTCCTAAATCTAAGAAAGGCTGCTTACCTTCAGAGAGGTGCTACCTTCCTCAAGCTTTGAACCTTTACTAATTACCCAGTTCAAAAACCTCTTTGTGGAGAATTTTGAGAGAAAATGGGGTAGCTGGCCTATTGGAAAATAAATTGAATCTTGAGTGTAATAAAATATAAAAAATACTGTATGAAACATTTGAAACTGATAAAATGATATCTTTAGCTGTTTGGAAAAGTGATGGAACTAATAAATGGTGAAATACTTTGTTTTAACTGTTCCTTAAGAGTATGTGAATTACAAGTTTTACTTTCTGTAGTGAAAGAGGAATCTTAAAAATCAACGAAACTTATTTTCAGTTTACAATTTTTGCCTTCACTGGCATAAAGCTATAAAATAAATCCTTAGTTATAGTAAAAAAAAACTTGATTTTAAGACATTTTCATCAGTCATATTTTAAATGATTGTTGAGAAAGACAATGTAGGGCATGAGGAATCAAGGCCAACTTTTGACAAAACTGAGGTGTACATACAGTATTTGAAGGAGATGTAGTAAGCTGTATGTCTGCTAAGGCTTGCTCAAGTGAAAGTAAAAAACTGTAGCAAAACAAAGGACATCTTGATGTGTGTATATTCTCTCTACGGCTTCATTTACCAATAGTTGAAATTCCCAGGAAGTACTTTAAGCAATTCCCTACTGAAAGTAGTATGCTGAACATAGTCACTGGCAAATTTTCTGAAGTCCATTTTAAGTGTTTGCCTGGTTGGTGAAAGTCACTAGTCCATGAACAGTTTTCATCTTTGGGAAACCAGTAAAGAACAAAATTTGGTTTATACTTCATGTAAGCCAACCTCAAACTGAATTGAATAGACATCTACAAATCCTATCCACTTCTGGCTATTCAGCCTATTCGTCTCCCTTCAGCTGTCTATTCACCTCAACTTGAGGTAGCCTTACATGAAGCATCTCCCCAAAAGTTTGAGGTGACAGTAATAACAAGGA